>PQWD01003883.1:4092-15075 GCA_019425675.1 Leucinodes orbonalis | reverse complement strand
TGCTAATAAAAATTCTGAAATTGACCCCGAAACCTTTAAAGTTGGAGGGAGGGGAAATCCTATGTATAGTGATAAATGAAAGTACCGTGTTATCCCGAATTTAATGCGAGCGAAGCCGCGGGCAAAAGCTAGTACAAAATATATGGAAACGTTCCTTTTTGACAGTTCATAAAAAGTGCGTCAACGATAAGTGGTGTCAAATACCGGATTGGTTGAAAAACCGGAGTGGTTACTATATTTTTGTGTATATTTTTATACATTTTGTGTTGTCCATGCACGACAATGCGTTTGTAGGAGTTCGTATATGTATAGAAAGCATTTCTCAATAGTGTAATTATTGCTAAATAAGCATGACCTGAATTTGTGTAATGTAAAATATTTAGCGATAAGTCAGTGTACTTTTAATAGTTTCTCAAACTGGTTGTTACCATTTATCTCCACGCCAACCTCCCAGCATCAGCATTTTAGCAAATACTAGCATCTTTATCTCTATAATTCATATGTTGGAGTTACGCCCGACCGCGTTTATAGCGTGGCGTGGCAAAAGGGTGTATCTCACTCTGTCATCGTATATTTGCAGCGTCGTCCCGCGTGGGCTCTGTGGAAGGCGTGGGCGTGGGGTTGGGCGTGGGCGTGGGCGTGGTCGTGGCGTGGAGCGTGGAGGAGTGCGTGCTGGCGGCGGCCGAGCAGCGCCCGCTCGTGTGCCGCCACCACCACACGCAGCCACACCACCACATCGCACCAGATACCGTGAGCCATACCACACACCACCACATCGCACCAGATACCGTGAGCCATACCACACACCACCACATCGCACCAGATACCGTGAGCCATACCACACACCACCACATCGCACCAGATACCGTGAGCCATACCACACACCACCACATCGCACCAGATACCGTGAGCCATACCACACACCACACATCGCACCAGATACCGTGAGCCATACCACACACCACCAATCGCACCAGATACCGTGAGCCATACCACACACCACCACATCGCACCAGATACCGTGAGCCATACCACACACCACCACATCGCACCAGATACCGTGAGCCATACCACACCACACACATCGACCAGATACCGTGAGCCATACCCACACCACCACATCGCACCAGATACCGTGAGCCATACCACACACACCACATCGCACCAGATACCGTGAGCCATACCACACACCACCACATCGCACCAGATACCGTGAGCCATACCACACACCACCACATCGCACCAGATACGTGAGCCATACCACACACCACCACATCGCACAGATACCGTGAGCCATACCACAACACCACATCGCACCAGATACCGTGAGCCATACCACACACCACCACATCGCACCAGATACCGTGAGCCATACCACACACCACCACATCGCACCAGATACCGTGAGCCATACCACACACCACACATCGCACCAGATACCGTGAGCCATACCACACACCACCACATCGCACCAGATACCGTGAGCCATACCAACACCACCACATCGCACCAGATACCGTGAGCCATACCACACACCACCACATCGCACCAGATACCGTGAGCCATACCACACACCACCACATCGCACCAGATACCGTGAGCCATACCACACACCACCACATCGCACCAGATACCGTGAGCCATACCACACACCACCACATCGCACCAGATACCGTGAGCCATACCACACACCACCACATCGCACCAGATACCGTGAGCCATACCACACACCACCACATCGCACCAGATACCGTGAGCCATACCACACACCACCACATCGCACCAGATACCGTGAGCCATACCACACACCACCACATCGCACCAGATACCGTGAGCCATACCAACACCACACATCGCACCAGATACCGTGAGCCATACCACACACCACCACATCGCACCAGATACCGTGAGCCATACCACACACCACCACATCGCACCAGATACCGTGAGCCATACCACACACCACCACATCGCACCAGATACCGTGAGCCATACCACACACCACCACATCGCACCAGATACCGTGAGCCATACCACACACCACCACATCGCACCAGATACCGTGAGCCATACCACACACCACCACATCGCACCAGATACCGTGAGCCATACCACACACCACCACATCGCACCAGATACCGTGAGCCATACCACACACCACCACATCGCACCAGATACCGTGAGCCATACCACACACCACCCATCGCACCAGATACCGTAGCCATACCACACACCACCACATCGCACCAGATACCGTGAGCCATACCACACACCACCACATCGCACCAGATACCGTGAGCCATACCACACACATACATACATGTTACCAACCTACATCATCATCAGCTCATTAAACGTCCCCACCGAGGGCCACGAGCCTACCCGTATACGGTGATTAGGCCTTAGTCGTCACGCTTGAATCTCTTCGCAGCCGTGCGCAGGTTTCCTCACGATGTTTTCCGTCACCGGAAGAACGTCGGATAGCGTACATATATTTTCGAAAATATATGAACGTTATCCGACGTTCGACGAAGCTAGACATTGTTACATGAAATAAGAAAGCTCCACGAAACAAGACTGCGACGTGAAATAACAATGTCATGCACAGAGCACTATAAGTATCATTTTTGTTAAAGTATATCATTACTACAGTGTTGCCAGTCGGTAAAGTAAACTACCAAATCAAGAAAAAAATTAAATCTATGATCAAATCGGAATAAAAAGGGGGTGCCCATGTCTCCCAACTGCCCTTCCCTCCCCTACCTCCCCTACTTTACGGCTAGGCTTGTGTTCTCGATGGGGCATGTTCAATAAGCTGATGATGGTAATAACAACTGATGATTCAAAAAGTTTATGCAAAACATTGAATCGAATGAACATAGTTTGAGTTTGTCACAAAATTACTGTGACTTTTATCCAATAAGACGACTCAACTTGTGTAATGAGACGTTAACTATTACACCAAAGGTTTAAACATAACACAAGTTTAAACATTTGTGTGTATTAATATGTCTGTTTGTATAGTTTTTGTATGTATAATATGTATGCAATTACATAAGTATGTTTATCCGTTGTTTAGTACCCATAATACAGGCTTCACGCTCAACTTGGGGCTAGATGAATGGGTGTGTGAAGATTGTCAGTGGATATTTATTTATTACTTATTCTATGATGCGTTCGGAAATCACTAAATGTCAAATAATCTAATCGATTGTTCGTTCGATTTCCGATGCGCCAATATCTTTTCTGCTTTATTTTGCGTGGAATTTGTGGTCATCGTGAATCGTTCTAGAACTATGTATTTTATGTTGCGTTCGGAAATCACTATTTTCCGTTGCGCCATCATATTCAGTGTTGCCACTTGAGCCTTTTTGTGGCTAGATCTAGCACTTTTTACTATAGGTGAACTCCTTTTCTAACGATTTAGCCCGAAAAGGGCAATCTATCTCTTTATCACTGTCTAGAAAATGTTACCAAAGTTTGAATTATTTTCGACATGTTAAAAAGTACTTCTTTTGCTATTGCGTCGGCCATGAAGTTGTTTTATTAGACGCTCAGCAAAAACGGCTTCATGGCATTTTTTGTACAGAAAATCTTTCGTTGGTTATTGAAGCTCCATTAAGTCCTTTTTAACTTCTCAAAAAGCTTCATTGCTAAAACCGAAGTGGTAACACTGGTAATATTCGTTTTCGTTTCCAGCTGCTGCTAGACGTGGGAGGAGAGCATGCGCGCGCGGTGGGAGGAGATATCGTACAGCAGGGTGTTGGGTCGCGGCGCGTCGGGCACGGTGCTGGCGGGGGCGTGGCGGCGGGGGGGGCGCGTCGCCGTCAAAGCGCTGCAGCCGCTGCCGCCGCCGCCCGGGGCCCCGGCCACGGCGCTGCACGCGTACAGGGTAAGCGCTGGCCGCTGCGCCGCCGCCCGGGGCCCCGGCCTCGGCGCTGCACGCGTACAGGGTGAGCGCTGCAGCCGCTGGAAGAGGAAAGTCACGTATAAATAAGAAAGAAGAGTGGTGCTTAAAGCGCTGCAATCGCTGCAGCCGCCACTGGGGTACAAGGCTACAGCGCTGTACGCGTACAAGGTAAGCGCTGCAGCGCTGGAAATAAACAAGACATAGGACGTTTGAACAAGCTCACGATGGTGACTAAAGCGCTGCAGCCGCTGTCAGGGTCTGAGGCTATAGCACTACACGCGTATAAAATAAGGAGGAGAGTGTGGCGCTGAAGCTGCTGAAAATACAAGTAACATGTAAGTTAAACAAAATGTTCAAGGTATGGAGTGGTAAGACAAGCTCACGGCGGTGACTAAAGCGCTGCAGCCGCTGCCAAGGTCTAAGGTGCTTGCAACAGCGCTGCACGCGTAGAAGGTAGTTCTGGAAATACAAGTTACATGTAAGGCAAGTAAGTAGTGTGATATGGGAAGTAGGGTGGTGCTTAAAGCGCTGCTGCCGCCACCCACTACGCCTGCTACAGCACTGCACGCTTACAAGGTAGGAAGGGAGGGCAGCGCTGGAAGGGTAAGGTACATACATGGTACATATATGGAAGTATAAGTAATATGTTTGGAGGGGGGCAGCGCAGAAGCTGCTGGAGGTGTAAGATGCTTATATGAAAGTGTTACTATCATCTCTAAAAGATGAGTAAGCAGTAAGGTCTTTACTTTACTGCTAGAAGTAGTGTAGTACTTAAACACGCGTATAGGGTAGGAAAACACTTGAAGCGCTGAAGCTGGTGGATGTGTATCTTACATATAAGATAGATAAGTAGCGTGATGTTAAAAGAAAATAAAGAATGGTGTAGCATTGGTGTCGCAGTAGATTTTTGTCGATTTCGCGTAATTTCCTAATAAAATCTTGTCGTTCAAACATTTTGTCGGAGTAAAAGAGTATCGGGATGATGACATGTCTATCTAATGTATTGTCGAAATTAAGCGATGTCGATGTTTTATGGCAAGCGTAGTGTAGGACGCCCTCCGACCGATGGCCCGGGGAGACCTTTGTCCAATAGTGGACTGCGATAGGTTGAAGAGAGATGTCTTATATTGTCTGATTTATATTTTTGTCGTATAAAAATTTGACGAAATACTTAAATACGTTTTTTAAACAAATATATTGTAAAAGCATAAATTTTTTTGACAGGAGTGACTGCTGAGTTTCCTGCTGTATTCTACTAAGTGGACAACAACAGTCCGAATCAGTGGTAGAATCAAATTTGACATTCGTAAGTGTTCTTTATGGACCCAAATTGAATAAATATATTTTCATTTCATTTCACTGGTTCGGACGGCAGTTTTCCACTGGGAAGAATCCACCAAGTCACTCAGTAGTTACTCTTTTCAATAAATGTGTGTTTTGTACATAATTTATTTATTTAAAAAGGTACACCAATAGTATATATATACAACATTGGACAACAATTAGTTTAAGGTTATGGTCGGGTACATAAAACCTTTATAAGCGTACACAACACTGATAAACATTAGAATAACAACACATGAGATAAAAAACTAAAAATGAAAATAACAAAACACTAACAATACTGGGATCACTCAACAACCTCGAGCGAGGCATTTAGTAGTTTACTCGAGGGTGACAAAATGGTCCATGTAACTTTGAACTTATACACTGACAAAAAATAAATGTAACAACTGTCGCATACATAATATAATCATATCATAATATTGGTTAGGAATATATTGTAATACTGGTTAGTATGACATATAATTATTAGTTACCAGATGGACGGATGATCTGGTTAAGGTGGCGGGTAGCAGATGGATGTCAACTGCTAGGGATCGGTCCACGTGGAAATCATTAGGGGAGGCCTTCGTTCAGCATAATTAGGCTGTAATGATGGTGATGATGATGACATTGTAATAGTGGCATGGTGTGTGTGTGTGTCAGGCGGGCGTGTCGCGGTGGGAGCGCGAGCCGGTGTCGGGCGCGTGCCGCGCGTACTGCGGCCTGCGCCAGGAGCTGTCGGTGCTGGGCCGCGTGTCGCACGCGCACGTGGTGCCGCTGCGGGCCGTCTGCGCCGCACCCCTGGCGCTGCTGCTGGCGCTCGCACCACAGGTACGGGGGGCTAGGGGACGTACTGCGGCCTGCGCCAGGAGCTGTCGGTGCTGGGCCGCGTGTCGCACGCGCACGTGGTGCCGCTGCGGGCCGTCTGCGCCGCACCCCTGGCGCTGCTGCTGGCGCTCGCACCACAGGTACGGGGGGCTAGGGGACGTACTGCGGCCTGCGCCAGGAGCTGTCGGTGCTGGGCCGCGTGTCGCACGCGCACGTGGTGCCGCTGCGGGCCGTCTGCGCCGCACCCCTGGCGCTGCTGCTGGCGCTCGCACCACAGGTACGGGGGGCTAGGGGACGTACTGCACTCAGGAGGATCGGCTTGGATCCCAAAACGATAGTTGGACTATAGTTGCCCTCGACGTTGCGGTTGAGACGTCGACTGGGCCCGCGTGGATGACTAAGGCCTGAACACCAGCGTACGGGTAGGCTCGGGGCCCTCGGGAGGTCGTTTAATGAGCTGGTGATGATGCATCACAAATGTGGATGAATCGAAGACGTACTATACTAAAGATTATCGGGTTCTATCCCAAGGCAATATAAGCGTGGCAATCCAATAAATATTTGGTCATCATGTGCACTTCAAAATTTAATGTACAACTTATATACCATGTTTTTTAGCAAATACCCATTTGGTGTTGCGGTTGAGATGGCGGCTGCAACACCAAAGCTTCCGGTTTAATCTCCGGGCTGTCAAACATTTGTGTGCATGAACATGTCTATATTGGTCTGGGTGTTTTCTATGTATAATATGTATGTATTTACAAAAAAGTATGTTTATCCGATGTTTAGTACCCATAATACAGGCTTCACGCTTAACTTGGGGCTAGATGGCGCTGAGTGAATGTCAGTGGATATTTATCACAGACATCAGAATATACATTAGACTGGACAAGCTGCCAAGTTTATAGGCAGTCCAGTGTCGCAATTTCTTTTCGGTTCCTACCTGTGAAAAGTTATATATTTCTTGGTAAATTTACTGATTCATTGGCATGTTACAATTGCACAGGATGGCATTTTGGAAAAAAACGGTAATTTCTTCTAATATTCGTGCGTCTTGACTCGTCTCACAGAGCGTAAACTGGTAGCCAGTGTATGCTCGTTGAGCTTACAGTTGTCGCACTTTAAACGCGGCTTGCCCCATCTCCTGTATTGGGAAATCTGTGATATTTATGTATGTATACAGGGCGCATTGGACGGCGTACTCCGCGAGTACGCGAGCCGTGGTGGCGTGGTGGGGCCGAGGGTGGCGCGGGCTCTGGCCCTGCAAGTGGCGAAGGCGCTGGAGTACCTGCACGCACACCGAATTCTCTATAGGGACCTTAAGGTTACGCTCAATTATTTGTTTTATTTTTTTATTTTTCTCTTATTATTAATCAATTTGCTATTTGTTTGATATTTTAATTTTAATTATATGACATTTTAAAATCTGACTAAAATTTTATAAAATTTGACGTTTAATATAATTTGACATTTATAACTTGTAACGCTTAATGCGCTGATGATAAATAAATTGTAACTTGGTACCAAAATATCGTGCTGTCAACGCCATCTATCGGTGTTGGTAAAACCTGTCTACTTTTAAATTGGTTGATGAATAAACAGTCTGTTGCAAACCTGAGTGAGTTGTATTATTTCATCAGTATTATAATCTTATTTGTTTCTAGAGTGAGAACGTGCTAGTGTGGAGTATGCCTCAGCCGCAAGACGCGGCCGCGGCGGAACTCAGCCAGACGCCGGTCGACGTACACGTGAAGCTGGGAGATTACGGTATGTATGCACTCGGAATGAATTATTGATACTTAAATATATATTTATTTAAGTCATAAGTGTACAGGACGGTCTGGACGCTCACCTGATGGTAAGTGATACGCCTGACCATGACAGAGGGGAGAAGACCAACAACTGACAGACAGTTAGTATCCTCCATCAATGCCGCACTGCGCCCGACACCCGAGACAACAGATGTTAGGTCTCTCATACCCGGTAATTTCACAGCCAGTGCCCTCATCCCGAAACACAAAAGTGCATAACACTCGTGTTTCCCGGGACGATATCTGTCACTGCGGTGGTACCTAGACGACTCAGTATCGAGTCTACCACCTAGTAAATGATGTCGATGGTCTAAAATATATAGGCGGGAAGCGTTGGTTGCAAGGCAGCGCAATCCCGGACCAGAAAATAAATATCCAAATAAATATCCACTGACACTCACACAGCGCCATCTAGCCCCAAGTTAAGCGTGAAGCCTGTAAGTAGGGTACTAAACAACGGATAAATTACTTATATACATTTTTTTTTCGTAATACATACATATCATACATAGAAAACACCCAGACCATTACAAACAGACATGTTCATGCACACAAATGTTTGTACTGCCCGGGGATCGAACCCGGAACCCTTGGTGTTGCAGCGACCTCTCAACCGCAACACCAAATGGGTCGTCTGGAAAAGAAAATAATAATAAAAATATATATATTATATTAGACAAAGCTTACTCCCTAGGGAGCCTAGAGGTCCCTTGCACCGGAACGCTAGTCACTAGGCTACAAAGGGGTTACGAAGTTACGGTATGCAGACACCGCGACTATCATAGTGACGGCTAATGGTGTCTTGGCCGCAGCGAAGAAATGAGACTCAACACGGACAGTTGAAATGTAGTTTGTTGTGATAAATGGTTTATATATCATTATTTGCTATGTACACATGTGAACGTATATCGCAGTGTGCCGCGGTGTAAGTTGTCCAGCTGCACGCTGCGAGTCCATCGGTCGGTCGTGTCGTAACTGCGGTGTTGCTGATGGCTGCAGAATGTTCGACTTAGCTCGAACAACCTTTGTACACTTAGTTGCAAATAAAACATTTGAACTTGAATTTAAACGAGCCATCCACTTGGATGCCTAGGTCGTTCGTTAGTCGCTTGCATCCAACTAAAATCAGTAAACATTTAAATTGGCGTATTGGAAGTTAAGCCCTTTGAAAATGACTGATCAGGGCTCAGCCAAGTGATTCAAGTTTAGTTCTGCTTCTCTCCACTACAGCGCTAGTAGGCATGAAAATAAATATGGCGCCAGCAGCGTATACAGTGAATGTATTGGTTTATAATTAAAATCAAAGTGTTATCTGGTCAATATTTATTAAATATGAAAGTGCTAAATAAAAGTTAAGTTAATGAATGACTGAACAACGTTCAGCCATCTGGTTAAACCTTCAGCCATTGTCTTCCATTTGGATCTCTTCGCAGGCGTGCGCATATTTCCTCACGGTGTTTTCCTTCACCGTAAGAGCGTCGGGTAAACGTTAGTATCATTTCGAAAATTGGAAAAGACTACGTGATGGGATTTGAACCTGCGCTCTCCAGATCGGAAGGCAAGTCCACGCCAATGAGCCACCGAGGCTTCAAAAAAAGATTATGCAGCTAAAAACTGATTTATTATAAATAAATACGGTTTTCAATAGATTTTTATGTTGGGCAGGTATCAGCAGACTGGCGCTACCTTCGGGGACCAAAGGGTTCGGCGGCACCGAGGGCTTCATGGCCCCGGAGATCATGCGGTACAACGGCGAGGAAGAGTACAATGAGAAGGTATTTATTGATAAATCGTTCAAATTCAAATTCAATTCAAATTCAAATTATTTATTTGTGTCACATAGGTACAGAGGTAAGGTGGAACATGAGTTAAAGTGTTCTCTATGTTTGGCCAGAGATGGCATACAAATGTTCTTAAAATAAATTTAAATCAAATCAAAATCGGATCAAATACAATAAAAACTACATTTAAAATTATTCTAATCATTATAACATAATACAATAGAACTTAAAATTGTGTCGTCAAATTAATCACATCAAAAATTATTAACAGTCAAATTATTATAACAAAAAAAAAACATTTGAAAAAAGAAAACAAGTTAAGAATGCAAAAATGATAATTTAAAATATAAAAACATTGAATACAATTATATTAATTTAAAAAAAAAATTAAAACAATTATTCAAATACAATTTAGTTTAGAATTTAATGTCATATTTCAAACTTAATCATATCAAAAATTATAGGATTATTATAGCATTATTTGTAAACTTTTGACAGTCAAGATGTCTATACGTTCGTTTTGAGCATAGACATATCTTGAGTAGACAGAGTTTTCCGTTGATGAGGCGGTGTCTAGTTTTGTTAGTGTGCAGTTACAGATTTGTATTAGTGTGCGTCACTAGAGATGTGATCTTGGTATCGAACATATTATTGCTAGAATTAAGCCGGGCGTCGTGGTCGCACCGCAGAATAAGTTGATTATAAATAGTGTTTAAAATAACATGGAGTCAGATACAGCCACGGTGTTTATTTTATCTACAACAAAGATGCAAAATAATGCGTTACCATAATGAATTTTATACGCAAATATTTTTGAGTTTAGTCTTCCTTGGTAACAAATAAATAATTGTATAAGTAATATTAATATGTAGTTATTTATTTAAGTATTTTTAGCAGCAAGATCGTCCTGTTACATCCCTAAGATGTATGCACACAGGCTGACAGCCCTAACAGTATTGCTATGTCAGATTTCTAAGATTCCATTCATTGTTATCAAGCCGTCGCGGCCGCTTCCCGAGCGCGCCAGTATAAGGAGTCTAATTATAAATAAAATAAATATCCACTGACATTCACACAGCGCCATCTAGCCCCAAGTTAACGTGAAGCCTGTATTATGGGTACTAACAACGGATAATATACTTAAACATTTTTTTTTTCGTAAATACATACATATCATACATGAAACACCCAGACCATACAAACAGACATGTTCATGCACACAAATGTTTGTACTGCCCGGGGATCGAACCGGAACCCTTGGTGTTGCAGCCGACTCTCAAACCGCAACAACACCAAATGGGGTCGTCGTAATTCCAACTCTGGTTCG
>PQWD01003882.1:0-20376 GCA_019425675.1 Leucinodes orbonalis | reverse complement strand
GTAAGGCATGTTACTGAACTATTACATTTTTTGCATAGTTCTAAATAGGCGCCCGCAGATCACGGTCAGCAGGCGGGTGCAGCTGCGATCTGAGGAATGACGCTGTATACCAAAACTCTCTCGTCGATCTCTATACAGGGCAGCAGTGTATTATTTCAAAGTTACGTAGTTATTTCTCTATGTTAATTGATGCCAACTTAGCTGCTTTAAAGCTATATCATTTTCATGATGGACAGCTACAATTGAAAAAAATAAAAAAATAAACAATTAAGCTCCTTTTACTTGCATCAAGCGACCACGTTTTTAAGAAAATATACAAATAAATTGGAAATAAAACGCCTTTTTCATCCAGTGTGACTTCGAAAAAGCTGAGGCGAGTAGTCTTATTTCATTATAGAACTTAATTGATTAATATCAATACCAATAATTGATAAATTGTAACTTATTAATGACATTGCTTTTTTGCCGAGGTTAGGATGGTCATGAAACAGCTTAAGCGTTATTAGACCCCCGCTACGACGGATATACCGCAGAGCTTTTGAAAGTAGGGGGCACGCCAGTGCTTAAGACCCTTCAGAAGCTTTTTAATTCCGGAATCGGTGATGGTGCGACTAGCAATGGCGTGGTGGTGTTCTTCTTCAAGAAAGGTGATTAAACCTTTTCCCTCTCTATTCAACCTATCGCAGTCCACTGTTGGACATTTGTCTCATTTTGCGCCAGATATTCCGGTCCTCCGTTTTTCTCATCCAGACTCCACCAGCGACTTTTCGCAAGTTGTCGGTCCATCGGGCCGGAGGCGTCCTACGTTACGCTTGCCAAGACGCGGTCTCCGCTCCAGAACTCGTCTGCTCCAACGGCCATCGGTTCTGCGACATCATTACCCACTGCCACTTCAGTTCGCTAATCTGGCGAACTATGCCGGTAATTTTAGTTCTTTTGCGGATAACATCATTTCTGATTTTATGTATAAGAGTCTCCCAACATAGCACGCTCCATCGCTCGTTGAGCTTTGAATTTCAGGACCAATCCGCAGTCAGTGTCCATGTCTCATCTGCGTATGTTGGTATGGGTAGGACGTATTTCTCAAAGACTTTTGTCCTTAAGCGTTGCGGAATCGTCGACGTGAAGATCTGATGTAACTTGCCTGATGCCGCCCAGCCCAAATGAATCCGTCAAGTTTTAGCCCAAGTAAACTTATTCTTGGACAATCTGGAGAAGGACGCCACCGACGCTTATCAGAAACGCTACCGGTCTATAATTCTTCAAGAGAGCTTTATCACCCTTCTTAAAGAACGCTTGTGGACCACGCTTCCAGTGTAGTTCCCAGGTAGATGACGGCATTAAAAGAGCTCACCTAATGTCCTAAGGATGGGTTGTCCACCGGTGTTTAGGAGTTCTGTCGTAATACCGTCATCCCACGTCACGGGGCCCTTTCATTTCTCAGTTGCTTCAGTGCTGCACTAATTTCGCTAACGTCAACATCCGGATATCCTACGTACAATAGTGCCTTAGTAGGGCACGTAGATTACAAGTGGTTTTTGGAAAACTTTGGGCCCCCTGTTCTCCTTAATAAGGTCCTTAATTAACCTTGTAGTGAAATAGTAGAATTATCTGCGAACGAGTTTTCGTATCCGCTTGGAGAGAGCCTAATATTCCGGGTATGATAAGTTAAAGTCAAAATTCATTTATTTAAATTAGGCTTACAAAAAGCACTTATAAACGACAAAAATATACAAAAATTACATTACAAAAAAACAAATTTATTTCTTTGAACTGTTCTTTAAGAGAGTCACGTGGTCTAAGGTTGTAGATAAAAGCTCTCTTTGTAGCACAAATATTGTATCAATGTCGGCAGCCGTACCCCACAACGGTAGACCATACGACATTACATTATAAAAATGACTAAAATAAACTAATCTTGCCGTTTTTACATCTGTTACGAGTTATCTTAGATATTAAAAGCTTATTGAAGAATTAACGACCCATTACGATATTGTGCCACATCTTCAAGTTATTCTCCAGAGTCATTATGATCCGTCTCGCGCATATGTTTGACGATTTCCAGCCCTCCGAACAAGCCGGGTTCCTCAAAGGCTTCAGCACCATAGACTTACATAACATATTACATACGCTGTGGCAGGTTATACAGAAGAGCGGAGAGTATAACTGACCATTATGTTTGGCGTTTGTGGACTATGAGAAAGCCTTCGATTCGATCGAGACTTGGGCTGTGCTGTGTCATTCCCTCCAACGGTGCCTGACTTGACTACTGCTATATCGAATTGTTGAGATGTTTGTACGAGAGCGCTACTATGTCAGGCCGAGTACATGAAGAGCTTACCATTGGCTTATCATTGGCACCGAGGAGCAAGACAAGGAGATGTAATATCTCTGAAACTGATCACAGCTGCGTAAAAAGTTGCAGCTTTGTCCAAATGTCAATCAATTTGAGGACCTATTATATAAATTAGTGAAATAATATAGGATGATAAAGGTAAAAATAAAAAAAGAGGGTGGGGCGGCATTTCTAAATTTTTGCCCCACCCAAAAAAAATTGAAGATCCGGCGCTGAAACTTAATAAATTTTAAGTTGTGCCAAAGTATTTGAAATTGTTTCTTACTGGAAAATAAGTAAATACCATAAACCTTACCTTCGAATAGAAGCGCCTTATTTTATGAATAATATATAACATATTGCTTATATAGGTATATACTAGCCTCGGTGGCTCATTGGATGTGGACTATTGCCTTCCGAGTATTTAAATTGTTTTAGCAACTTCAAGAGTACATATTTAGCTCTTTCATTCTACTTAAGCTAAAAAAGAAAATTAAACGATGCTTCCTTCCATGATAGCTTGAGGTGACAAGTTTTAAAGCTTGATGGAACTAAACGTGAACTATTTTTTTAATGATTGAATACTCAGCGATTTCACGCACTTACAAATACCACAGCTAGATGACCGGCCAATTTAACATCAGGATGGCCGGTCACCCTTATATGCAATGATATTCTGTATATATAAGGTAGATATGCCATCCGTGCCTCAAAAACGAACCGCCAGATAGTTTGTGGGCTTTTGTTTAGGTAAATGTACGCTCATTCGAAATATGTGTATGTGTGCTGTCGCTGCATTCGGAACACTTTCGATTGTTTTATGAGCATATCACGAATCTATACTTTATAGATCATTGCTTATATGGCCCTAATTTTACTACATAAGGGAACCAAATAGAAGCAATTATTTAGTCATAATTTCTATGATGAATACGATTTGTGTCCGGCCATCCTGACGCTAACCATTTATAATGACATAATGGAGGAATGATAATCATAACAATTCAGTCAAGAATATACTCGTAGGTTTCCAAACGGAATCACAGACCCTTAATTTTTAGACTATTAATTTGGTTTTTCTACTCCCATTAAATCACATTTATTGGAGAAATGAAAATGGAATAAAACTTGGGATTTAGGTGCTTAGAACCCTCTACCCCATCAATCTCTTAATTACAAGTCAATGGCTTTTTTATATACTGCAACTAGGCAATTCGATAAAACTTGGTTGCAAGATCTAATAATAGCGTTGACTGAATTTGGGATTCACCATTCACTCTCTAGGGTACCTACTATTGAATTATTCATAATAGCAATAGTATTGCGGGATCATTATCGTAGTTAAATCGATCATTATTATCAGTGATGAAATAACATTAAGAAAGGAGTCAGCTACATAAATAAAAATGTCCAATGTTTTTCATCATTCATTTATTTTACACAATATTTTTCAACTTACGTCAGACGATTGTCTAATAATAACTATAATAATCCCAATACAAAAATATTTCATCTTCTTATTCATATATTAATCATAGTATTGACAGATTTGTTATCTTTTTACATTAGGTATATCAATTCTCAATACATGTATCCTTTTTGTAGATATTCCATATTACAATGATAAGTGTGATGTTTTATAAAGAAATCTTTGTGTATCGTTTTTACATATTTATAGTTTCAATTCGAATATACAATATATATTTTGCCTATAATAATGTACATCACAATTTTAAAGTCTCAACTCAATATTTACAACCCGTGCCTCGTACAGCTGATGACATTATCAATAATTAATAATTAACAACTGAAACATTATCTCACACATGTATGGCAAACCCTAAGTGAGTCCCTCAAAGTACTAATAAATTTTACCATTTAATAGACAATTATAAAACACAACACGGCTATATTTTACATAGTCTTAAATCGAAATAAATAAATTATTTTTCTTCTATAATAGTATATTGCTTATTGTCAAACGAATTTAAAACCCTACTAAAGATCGGCGGAGGCCGCCCGAGCGAGCGGCCTTCGCTTCGCCCTCAACAATTCCTATGTTACTTAATTATGTACTAAGTTATTAAACCTAGGTCAACTTCCCATGCACAGGTTACAGGGATATTACATATTGGGTAAAGCAAGCAAACGCCTGGTACAGAATGCCCTAGCGAAAATAAAGTATAACAAAAAGTTGGAAAATGGAATGCAAAATTTTAGTATCTAAGTTACAAATGTATAAACCTCTCTATATACATAACACTTCGTAAAAGGTTAATATCACGTGATGATATGGTTCACTTCGGTCCGAATAACATATGCCTACAAGAACGCGTTCGAAAATACATCAGATCTAAGTACAGTAAACAAGTAAGTAAGTTAAACTCGATTGGTGCTTATGGACAAATATAGATGGAAAAACACAATTTGTTTAAGTCAATGAATACATTTCCACTGCTCAAATAAAAAGAAAATACAAGTGAAGTTCATGAGAAATGTCTGAAACGACCTTATAAGACGCGTTTTTGCAGGTTGTTAAAACTATGGGCACCTCCCACATTCTCAACTGCGTCCTGCATGGACTTAATGCAGGTAAATATAATTACTTAAAAAGTCAAAAAATAAAATATAATAATAATGGAATGTTTTGATTTTGAACGGGTTCCCCGCCATTTTGTAAGAAATAATCCCCTCTTAATTGCTCTACTACGACTGCATATCTTACATTTATCTTTATATCAATAGAAATACAGAAAATATGATCAACGAAATAAAATTGTCTTTAAGTATATGACATTTAAACAATAAAAAGTTCAGACATAAAAGTTGGCTCCAATATAGAAAGGGAATTACATTATCAATTATTAAAATAGTGTTTAGTATCCTACACGATTTTTTTATTGTGAAGTTTAACATGTGATGATGACTTAAAGATAGACGGATTTGAAATTACATGAAGTATAACTAAATTAAACAATAGGTAAAGATGACTCTAAATCGTCTGATTCCAAAACATAGTCTTATCGAGAAACGTGTGATGAGCAATAGCATTACAAATTAAGTATACCCACGAGTCCAGTCTGTGACAGTGGCTTTAGACTTTCGGGACATAGTTTTCGACGTCGAAGGCACTTAGGATGGATGGACCGGTATCCTGTGTCGAATTGATACGTTCCCGAAAATTTAGGCCAAAAGAGCAAGGGCCGGATTAGTTATGGAGGTGTGGTGAACGCTAAAGGGGCCCCTTTTTACGTCTAATCTACACGTTTTAAGAAAAAATAAAGTTAAAAGAAAATTGTGTGATAAAATAGTATAGGTAGAAGGAAAATTCAATTAGACGGATCGAAAGAGTCCCCGGGTGCTTCGCATAGGCTAATCCGGATCTATACTATCGTAGATTTACAATAGCCGGATATTGATTTGAATATCACTAAACATGATAGAATCGATAGCGAAAATCTGATAATACCCAATATTAATTATGATGAGATGTAATGAAATTAATACTATTTGGAACGGATGTCACTTATGCATATTATAATAATAATATTTTTTAATGAAAGATCATCTTTCGCGACTTTCACAATTCGGCATTTATTTGTGCTATTTCATCTCAATTATTTCATGATCAGACTACTAACTTATATTTGCAAAACAACTCCTTAGTTAGGTGAATAGTATCATAATTACCTTCCGCTAAATACTACTGTGTTGTCAGTAACAAAAAAAAATACATTTTGCATATAATTTCTACCAAAATCGATATTCCAACCTAAAATCCATGTCAATCTGTCAAACTTCCCGCTGGTTAAAAAGTATTACCACATTTTCCAAATTAATTCTACCAAAATCGATATTCCAACCTAAAATCCATGTCAATGTAAACGTCCGCTGGTTAGACAAAGTATATACTTTGGCTATTTTAAAGTAAGTCCACTATATCCAGGGCGGCAGGAGGCGCGGGCCACAGCGGGCGTGCGCGCGCTAGCAGTCCCGGTCCTCCCGCACGAGCGTCTGCGTGTCGCGGCCGCTGTCGGCGGCGGGGTCCAGCGCCCGCGCGGCCCCGGGCCCGGCCCGGCCCGGCCCCGGGCCCGCTGGGACCACGGGCCCCGCGCGTCTCACTCGACGACGGGGAGATCACCGCTGATACCACTTTGTCCTTTATGTCTTCCGGCACTTCGTATATGCCGGCTGCAATGGAAAGTGTGCTGTTACTCGTAGAATGGACATTTATTTAATACTGTCAACCATTCATCTGATATACTTAACAAAACATGGCAACTAATTTATGTCACGCGCGCCTCAGCTTTACTTCTAATTTAATCATATAAGCTTTACTCATTATATCGACCACTTTAAATATCGAGATAAAGCACATCCAACCTTTACTAAGTTGTCACTTTAACGTCCGACTAAGTCCGTGAAATATTACTTTCTATTCTTCAATCTACTGCATCTTAAAATGTACCAGGTACAGTTTCATCAGTGAAATCATCGGGTATAAGAAACCCAGGGAAGGGCGCGGTACGGTGCTGATGGAGAATAATAACTGAGTATCCGTTATTGGTTTCCTTCAATACCGCGTTGTCATGGTCAAGCGTTTCATTTACCATCAGGTGACCGTCCTGTTCACATTGTAACATTAAAAAAATAAAGTGCCTGAAAAAACCACCATTACACGACCAAATTATAAAAAATTACATAACTCTGAAATGTCCTTAGCCGTGATGTGTTTTGAAAATACAAAGGCCGTCTGCAGCTAACAGCAAATCGAAAAAAATAACTGTAGAATCTTGCTTAGTCTTTTTGGCCTGACAAATTTATACCATCATCATCATCAGCTCATTTTGTACGTCCCCACCGATGAGCCTGAGCCTACTAGGATTGGCCGAATTCACGCACGACCTTTGAATCTCTTTACAGGCGAGCACAGGTTTCCTGACGATGTTTTCCTTCAGCGTAAGAGCGTCGGATAAACGTACTTATAGTTGCGAGAAGACATTTATAAGTGGTGAGATTTGAACTTACACCCAGTTAAGAAAACTGGTAATAATGATGAATACTTACGCAGCGCAGGGTCCGCGTCGGGCCTGGCGACGGCGTCGTACATGGGGTTGGCGAAGTCCCGCGCGCCCGCCTTGGCCGCCTCCTGCAGCGAGTACGCCGGCTCCCCGAACTCCACGTTCGAGCCTTGACGGAACGACACGCTCTGGGACGACGCCAGGCTGCCGAGCCCTACGCCTTTGCCGCTGCAATTTCATAAATAACACAATAAATATCCATTGACATCCCATTTAACCACAAACTCAGCATCTGATCTGTATTATGGGTTTTAAACAACACGCAAACATACTTATATCCACCGATATCCACACAGTGTCATCTAGGCCCAAACTAAGCATCTAACCTGTAATATAGGTTTAAGTAACGGATAAATATATTTTAGGTACTCATTTTTACGGAATTAATACATACTATACATAGAAACACCGGTGTAGGTAATTGTTGAGACGTTGGCTACTACATCACGGGTTCTGGGTTCGATTCTCGGCAGTTCAAACAATTGTGTTTATAAATATGTATGGGTCAGGTTGTTTTTATTGCAACACCCTTCCAGGGTCCATATGATTACCTTATGAAATACATATGTTATGCAATTCAAATAAATAAATAAATGTATAATATACTATGTACAAAAAAATATATAAGTACATCTATCCGTTGTTTAGTACACATATTAAAGGGTGAATGCTTAGTGTAGGGCTAGATCGTGAATGTCAGTGGATATTTTATTTATTGAATCATAGCCAATCAAAGATGCTCACAAAGTCGCTTCCTAATCACGAATCAGGCAGCCCTCCGGCAAAGCCAGTAGCACCAGCACACCCGTAACAACGCACTGGAGTACCAATACCTTGTGTGAGAAACCTTCCAAAAGCCAATATACTCACAACGTCGCTTCCTAATGACGAACCAGGCGGCCCCCCGGCCAGCGCCAGCAGCAGCAGCAGCAGCACGCAGCAGCGCGGCCGTGCCCCCGGCCCGGGCCGCGGAGCCGCGCCGCACACGCCGCCCGCCGACACGCGCACGTCACCCCGGAGCCGCCCGGACGCGCCCGGACCCCCCTCGGTATGCAGCGCTCGCCGTTCGTGCACTGGACACGCTATGGGGAGGGGGCTCCGCCTCTACCGCTGTGGGTCACAATGTTACATTTTTTTATTATTTTATTTATTTATTAAGATCGCCAACGTTTAGGCACACTATGACTAGATAAAAAATAAAAGAAGATAAACATAAAAAGTGTCTACACAATTAAAGGCTCAACATAATTACAATAAAAACTAAACACAAATTTAAATAAATACCCTAACTACACATTGCTCGAAGAATTGATGTCCATTACAATACAGCCTAAAACGTCCATTGCTGAATTATAGCCTCCCTAATGATTTCCACGCGGACGATCCTTACAGTTGACATCCATCTATTACCCACCACCTTAACCGAGGTCGTCCATCCGTCTGTTAGGATCGCTTTTGCTTCGTTTAGTTATGCGGACGCCACTCGAAAACCTTTCCGCCCCATCAGTCTTCGTCTACGGACTACGTGCCCTACAACTGCCACTTCAATTTCTATCCTGTGGTATCAATCTTCTAGTTCTCCTACGGTAACTCGTTGGATCTTATCGCGTAGGAAAAACCGAACACAGCGCTCTCTATAGCACGCTAAGTAACCTTGAGCCTTTTAAAAAGAACTTATGTGCGAACCTGTTTCATTTCTTAAAGTAATAAAATTATATGTATTACTCACAATTTCTCAATACAGAGATGGGGCAAGCCGCGTTTAAGTCGACATATGTTAAGCTCAACGAGCATACACTGGCTGCCAGTTTACGCTCTGTGAACGAGTCAAGACGCCGAATATTAAAGAAATAACCGTTTTTCCCAAAATCATCCTGTGCAATTGTAACATCCATCATCGCAATGAATCAGTAAATTTACCAAGAAATATAATAACTGTTCACAGGTAAGAAGCGAAAAGAATTGCGACACTGGCGCTGCGTATAAAGTTGGCGGTCGTCCAGTCAATTGTATATCGGGTGGTGGTGTGGGTGTATAGTGTGTGTCGTACGGCGTCGCAGGCGCGGTCGTGCGGCAGGCGCTTGGCGGCGCGCGTCGGGCAGGCGCAGCGCCGCCCGCCCGCCACCCGCACGCACACGTGCGAGCACGCCGCCCGCGCGCACGCCTCGCCGCCCGACGTGTTGTAGCGCCGCGGGTGGTACACTGCACATACGAACACATACAATACGGTCATCATCATCATCAGCTCATTAAACGTCCCCACCGAGGGACACGAGCCTACCCGTTAGGTGATTAGGCCTAGTCGTCCACGCGGCCAGTGCGGATTGGACGACTTCACACACAACCTTCGAATCTCTTCGCAGGCGTGCATGAAGGTTTCCTCACGATGTTCACTTCACCGTTTGCGTGCGTCGGTGGCTCAGTGGTGTGGACTGTCGCCTTCCTACCGGGAGGCTGAGGTTCAAATCCCGACACGTATCAATGTATTTTCGAATTTTCGAAAAATATATGTACGTTATCCGACGCTCTTACGGTGAAGGAAATACATAATACGGTAACAAATTGAAAACATAATTTGCTTTATATAATTATTTTGATTACAAATGAATCTGTATTCAACACATTTTTTTTTAAAAGAGTAACTACTGAGTTTCTTGCTGGTTTCTTCTCAGTGGAAAACTACCTCCCGAACCAGTGGTAGCTTCATTTGTCATTCATAAGTGTTCTATAAGGACCTAAACTGAATAAACACTTTTCATTTTCATTTTTTCATTTTCATATGCAACACACGCTTACACAGTAATAATGGATACATCCAAAACATTTGGCTACGTTCACTTAAATTGAGGTCCATAAAGATTGAACCAACGATTAAGGCGGAACCTTAGATAGCAGCAGGCCGATCACGCTAAATTTGACAGCTATAAGCAATGATGTAAAAAAGTATGGATTCGGGATATGCTCACAAAACAAACAAAAAAAAGTTTTCCGAATGCAGTGACAGCACATTCATTCATCATCAGCTCATTAAACGTCCCCACCGAGGGGCACGAGCCTACCCGTATAGTGTTTAGACCTTAGTCGTCCACGCGGGCCCAGCGCGGGTTGGACGACTTCACGCACAACCTTTGAATCTCTTCGCAGGCGTGCGTGAAAGTTTCCTCATGATGTTTTCCGTCACCGTAAGAGCGTCGGATAACGTACATGGAATTACGAAAACTTGAAAACACATTAGTATGTGGCAAGATTTAAATCTCAACCCTCCCAGGAAGGCAACAGTCCACACCATTGAACCACCGACACTCCACATAATAATAATAAATAAATATCCACTGACATTCATGCAGCATCATCTAGCCCCAAGTTAAACGTAAAACCTGTATTATGAGTACTTGTAAATAATACATACATAACACCAAAACCATTACAAACATACATATTCGTGCACACAGATGTTGGTACTGCCCGAGGATCGAACCCAGAACACTTGGTGTTACAATCGAAGTCTCAACCGCAACACCAAATGGGTCGTCAAAACATCTCTTTCTCTCTCCCTATACCCCATTGTATGCTTAAATCGTTAAAACCACGCAAACAATATTTTTTTATCCATGATGGGCTTACTCTTGAACACAGACTATCCTAGTTGAAAGACGTGCTCTCAGATGAAGCGAGCTATTAACTCGTTTTTTAAATGCCACAGGGTATAATGCCATTTTTTAAATAGATTAAGTAATGAAGGAAGGTTTCTATGCATAATAATGTCCATAAATATTGAAAAATCTGTTACTTTTGAGGTTACTAATGTAATGTCAAAATATTTTTTTCGCAAAACTATTATTATGCACTCACCTTTCACAGCAGACGGGTTGACTAGATCCTTGAAATGACGAAGGCACTCCTCTACCGAACTTATCCTGTCGAACCAGCTCGCCGTGTCTCTCGTCACCCAATACAGAGAAGACTCGAACACATCCAAAGACAGCGGATGCTTTAGCAGTTCACCCTGAAGACCACCTTCCGCTGTGAGCCATCTGCTCGCATCATTTCGATGGTGTTCAACTTTGTATCCGCCCAGTAAACCATGTGCTCCATAGCCTGATCTATCGCCAAACCAGTTGGATGTCTTATATTTCTGTTATCAGAGGTCTTCGTTTAGAGCCGTCCATCCAGGAGACCTCGATCTTCGGAGCTGAGCCTGCATCGACCAGTACATTCTGCCCATCTGAGGGTCCAAGGCTAATGATGTTGGACTCTCTATGCCAGCAGAGACAAGGCTCTCGGTACCTTCCATCGGTTCTTGCGACCATCACGCGTCCTCTTGGCTTCGGCCGGCTGTCTGTTTCAGTCCAGTAAATGTTGTCGCCTAAGTAGTCCACTGCTATTGCTGTAGGTTTCGCGTTTCCTTTCATGTTCAAGTCTTGAGCGTACCCAATCTTGACTTGTCCCTCCAGAGCATTAACCATGTAGGATCGTTTTATGGTCTTGTCGTAGCTGTCAGCCCAGAACACCATCTCGCGTTTGGGATCGTAGTCGATGGCTTCTATGCGTTTCTCGGAGGTGATGACGTCAAACTCTTCGTTCTTATCCTGGAAGGCGCGGATCTCTGGCCCGTTGGCGAACATGAGGACGACCTCGTTCTCAATCGCTTTGCAGACACCGGACAAGCTGTCAGCCAATCTGTGAAACCGAGTGGTTTATGTTAGTTGAGTGTGATATCTATGCTGATGTCAAAAACAACGAATACTAACTAACTGATTTCCTTGTACAACCGGATTATAACTTTAGCACTCATTAAACATTACTTTATGATCATAAAATTTGTTGTACAAATGTATGAGAATATTGTCATGTTTTCAAGTATTTCCTAGAGAATTTAATAACTCAAATGTACCATAGGCTACTAATAAGAGAATTGGAGAAATCTATGTCCAGCAGTAAACTGTGATAGGTTGAAGATCGTTATCTCTCTGATAATTTACTCACGCGAACCCTTCTCTGCAATCACAGCTATAGCTTCCATTAAGATTGGTGCAGAGCTGCGAGCAGTGGTGCAGGCCTTCAGCGCACTCGTCCACGTCCACGCATCGCTTGGGTCCTCCTTCGAGATGATCCATCCTTGGAAGCACGTGCAGATGTAGCCGTTACCGCCTGCGCCATCGTCAGGTTCGTGCAGAAATGCTCACAACGCCTGTGAAGGTATCCGATATTTTAATACGTCATCATCATAATTGAGTCAAACCTAATTGAACGATTAAATCTTCACGTTTAAACGGTTGATACACTAAATCAGTACAGGCTCTTCCATCAAATGACTTTCTTATTTACTCAGTCATATTTGGCATATCAAGCTTGTTGTCTCTTGTATAAAAAATATATAATATTTTTTCAATCAAATGAACATTTTGTGACATAACTACACAGAACCAGTACTTCAATATATTAAAAACAAGGCTCACCCTTAAAGACGAAGTTTTGAGCAATGCGTCCTACCCCTGCAACATACGCAGCTGAGACATGGACACTGACTACGGGATTGGTTCACAAGTTCAAAGTCACTCAACGCGCAATGGAGCCAGCTATGCTTGTAGTCTCTTTTAGGGATAAGATCAGAAATGATTGAATCCGTAAGAGAACTAAAGTTACCGACATAGCCCGCCGGATCAGCAAGCTGAAGTGGCAGTGGGCCGGTCACGTATGTCCCAGAACCTCGGTCCGTTGGAGCAGACGAGTTCTGGAGTGGCGACCGCGTCTCGGCAAGCGTAGCGTAGGACGCCCTCGGGCCCGATGGACCGACGACTTGCGAAAGGTGGAGGTCGGATGAGGAAAGCGGAGGAGCGGGATATCTGGCCAGCAGGGGACTGCGACTGGTTGAAGAGAGAAGACTCACCCTTATCAAGGTAGGTGCAGGCGCGATCATGGTGGCAGCCGCGCTCGTCGGAGCCGTCGCCGCAGTGGTCGGCGCGGCGCACAGGCCGCGCGCTCCACGCAGCGGCGGTTGGCGCACTGGAACTGCGACAGCGGCTCGCACGGCTTGGCCCGCGCCGCGCACACACTCATGTTGTTCTCGTCCGACCCGTCGCCGCAGTTGTCCACGCCGTCGCATACTTGGTACCTACGGAACATCCAATCACGTGTCACACCGGTCGTGTTGTTTATTTGATTACTTTGACGACTAACAGATTTGAAATACTGTCGGTAACATGCCTCATGTTTTTTATTGTTACTGATAAATAATTAGACGGAATATTAGTCGCGGTCAAGGTGTTGTAACTTTTTACGATCAAAATCAAAAATTCCTTCATTCATTTAAGCGTTTACAAAACAAAGTAATAATAAATTTTAAAACTTATTGAATCTCTACCACTACTTCGATTAAGAAATATATAAATGCCTCAGTGGTCTACTGGATACAGTGTTCGTTTACAACGATGCGTGACCATGGTCATAGGTTCAACCGCATAGTCCAGTGGTTCCCAAACTTATTTTATCTACTGCCCACTTTGAGAATAAATATTTTTTTAACGCCCCCATGTTTTCACTTATTTAAAAACCACTATAACTTCAAATTGAATCAATTAATTATTGTGACCTATATATGTATATTAACGGAGAATTCTAAACGAAACTTTTACTATAACCCGCAACTTGACACCTGAGCGCAGTAGGTAACATACAACGGCGCTTAAGGTCTCAAGTTAACTCTTACGGGCTCCACCTATAATAAGATTATTGAAACGCAACTTTATAGTATTACAGAGTATCTTTTATTAAAATATAACTAAAATAATCAATCCTTATATAAAAACTAATGTGAAGGATGAATCTGATGCTGTTTAATAAGTTTGTTGATATCAGGTTCCAATTTACTCAAGAACAGTCGCAAGTCGCCACGTTCGGTAACAAGCAAACGATTTCGCTTTTTAGTAAGCAGTGTTGTCACAGCACTAAATCCACGTTCACACAAATATGACGATGGGAATGCTATCAAGAATCGTTGAACGATTGACCACAATCCAGGGTACAATTGCGGGATCGGTTTTTGTAGCCAAAATTCTTGGTAACCATTTTTGAACTTGATTTTTATTTCCTCGTTTGTTGTCAATTCTATAAGTTCTTCTTCCAGCTGAGGTGACATTGCTGTGTTGACATTTGAAAACGGATCCAACACCCAGTCTGGTATTTCCAAGTTCAAAATGTCCTGGTATCGTTCGGTGAAGTCAATGTGGAGGTTTTCCAAATGTTGGCAGTAGGCAAACAATTCGTCGTTACTGCATGATACTGATAAATTTGGAAAATTGTGAAACTCACGTCTGCCCAGATTCTTTTTGTGTAGAAGCAGTTTGGCTGCGAAAGCAGCAACGACGTTTTTTTTTAATAAATTTAGTTTATCGCCTTGCAGTTGGAGATTCATGTAATTGAACAATTTATACAGGTCTGTCATGTAAGCTATATCATTTTTTGATGTTATGAGCTTGTCGTGCAATTCTTCTTCAAATCTTTAGTTTCCAAGAACTCTATAACAGAGTCAAACAGGTTGTAAAATCGAGTCAGACAATTGCCTCTTGATAGCCAACGAACTTCAGTATGAAACAACAAACGGTTGAAATCCTCGTCATTAGTAACACAAAGCCGATGAAATAATCTATCATTCAAAGAGCTGTTGCGGATTTTATTGACTGCTTTTGAAATGACATATTGCAAGTGATGACATAGTTTTTCACTTAAGTTTCTAGCAATTAAATGTTGTCTATGAATAACGCAATGTACACCAAGGAGATCTGGAATTTTATTTTTTAAGTTCGCTATGAAGCTTTTATTTTTCAAAGGAATCTCTTTCTCATCGCAAAACTTTTCCAATGTAATGAATATCGCGCCCGAACGCTTTCAAAGCAACACCGTTTATTAAGTGCTCCTCAAAATTATTCAATTTAATGCAGCAAAAGTGATAGATACGCTTAGTGCTATATATCGTTTTAAAGCTATTGAAAAATCCTTTCTAACAGTGCTTAGTTCATCTTCGGACTCCACCTGGTCAGTGAGTATTTAACATAAACATTTTAAATACAAGTTTAACGGCTAAACTTAACTGACCTACGACAACTCGCGGCTGCGGACGGTCGCTGCGTGACGTCACCGCCTACGAAGCTGTACGACTCTGCGCTTGGAACGCGTTAGATACCTATTGATGCATGCTTGGCATATATTGAAAATCTAAATTTCTGTCACTGCAATGCCTCAAAACTGTGCTGGCTGCCCTAATGTCTTGAAAGGTATTAGTTTCTTGCATTGCCGTCGGTGTTCTGACAAATACCATTATAGCTGTATGAACTTTACCAAGGATGAATTTGCTTATTTTACAAAGGAATATTTAAGGATTTGGATCTGCCCGTGTTGTCGTTGCAAAGAACCCAAAAAAGGTGATAATACAAATACACCAATACGCGCCTCTGCACCCACTAGCAGTAATAAGATCTCCGATTCTACACTACGGGAATACGACAACGTTACACTCCGTTCACGGCCGCGTGATTCAGATCGGGCTTCAACCTACAATTCTACGAGTATATCAAGTACCAAAAGCTGCACCTGTCTTACTCCTGATATAATTAGAGATATTATACGCGAAGAATTAGATCGGAAACTTACAACAGTGATTTCTGATATCCAAACAAAGCTTGCAACTATTGATGACAGTATTTGCATGTTTAATTGTGAGCAGGAGAAATTAAAACTCGAATACCAATCACAAACTACCCGAATACAAAATTTAGAGTGCGAGAACGAGACCTTGCGGAAGACGTCTTCTGACCTTTCAAATCGTATCAACCAGCTGGAAAAATTTTTCGCGCTCTAATAACTTAGAGATACAGTGCATTCCAGAAAACAAGAGTGAGAACTTGTACAGCACATTGCAACAATTGGGTAATACCATCAAATGCCCAATATCAGACACGGACGTTGAATATTGCAGTCGAATTGCTAAACTTAATGCGAACAGCCCACGACCCCGCTCGGTGCTGGTGAAATTTAATAGCCGTCGCCTAAGAGACACCTTCCTGGCTTCGGTAATCAAGTTTAATCGTAATAACTCTTCCGATAAACTTAACACGAAACATCTCGGATACGGCGGTCAAAAGAGTGCAGTATTTGTCACTGAACATCTCACAGCGGAGACTAAGTCACTGCATGCAGCCACTCGAATCAAAGCAAGACAACTAAATTTTAAATTTGTTTGGGTTAGGGACAGTAAAGTGTTTGTGCGTAAAACTGATACCTCCAGTTATATCCACATCAGGGATTATATTGCTTTGGATAAATTAACATAGCAAGTCTGTACTTCTCTTTGTTTGTAATTGCGCTCGGAGTGTCTTGTCCTCATAAGTTGTTCTATGTTACAGATCTACTATCAGAATGTAAGAGGTCTGAGAACTAAAACCATTGATTTTTTTTCTAACAGTGTATGTAATTCATATGATGTGGTTATATTGAGCGAGACTTGGTTGAATCGCAGCGTCTTCGATTCCGAACTATTTGATCACCAATACGTCGTTTACAGACGAGACAGAGAGACTAGTGGGTTTCATTCAATTAAAAATGGCGGGGGAGTCCTCATCGCTGTTTCTAAACGCATTCCTTCTGTCCGTCTGCAATGTTTTGAATCGAACTGCGAGGACTTATGGGTTCGACTCGATTGCCGACGCAATACGGGTGCGATTGAGAATGTTTATTTGTGTGCGGTTTATTTACCATCACCAATTCAAAGGCACATTCTTAGCAACTTTATTTCTAACTCTGACCGGAACATGGAGCGACCAAACATCAATAACGTTGTATTTGCGGGCGATTTCAACTTGGGCGGCATCAGTTGGAATTCGCCAGAAATAAACGAATCACCGGCGACAAATAATAGTGTACTTTCTAGTATGCTCGTTGATTTTGCTTTACTACATGGTCTGAAACAGTTCAATCATTGTTTAAATAATAGAGGCAAGACCCTCGACTTGATTCTCAGTAACACACATATAACGAACCTAGATACCAGCATTGACCCACTTATTTCGATAGATCCTTTGCACCCTCCATTACAGTTTTCAATCCTTCATCATACTACTAACACTTTCCCTTTAAATTATAATAACGGCAGTCATTACCAATTTCACAAAGCTGACTACGAAAAAATAATTGCGGACCTCAATGCTATAAGTTGGGACGATGTTTTTAAAACCTGCCCGGGGGTAAATGAAATGATTTCAATATTCTATAACTTATTCGAAGCGCTATCCATAAGCACATACCAGAATCAAAACCAAGGTCAAAAAAACACCCGATTTGGTTCTCTAGAGATTTGATAAAACTCATAAGGGAAAAGCTTAAATATCGTAATAAACTACACAAATTCAAGAATAACCCACTCGATCTAATATCCTTCGAATTAGCGAAAAAGCGCGCTAAGATTCTAATGAAATTGTGTTATAATAATATATTGTCTGTCTGGAGAAGAGTTTGCGCACCAATCCTAAGCTTTTTTGGTCGTTCGTCAAGAGTAAAAAAAATAGCAACAGCCATTACCCCCACCAAATGTCTCTTCATGACACAACTGCTTCGGGCGGAGTAGACATTTGCAACCTATTCGCAAAAAATTTTTCTTCTGTGTATAACAAGGTTAGTGCCCCGCTTGCCCGGTAGACACTTTTGTAGCATCGGAGACGAGTAACTTCCTGACTGCGATTAAATTCAAAGACGATCAAGTACTAAAAGTTTTAAAGAGACTTGTGATACATAGGGGAGCTGGTTCTGATGGTCTGCCTTCAATCTTCGCGGTTAGGTGTGCCACTGCTCTTGCTAAGCCTTTGACTCTCATATTTAATGAATCACTTGCTTCCGGCATATTTCCAGCCGAATGGAAGATCGCTTTGGTTCTCCCTCTGCTGAAGAGTGGTAGGGATCAAATAGTAAACTACAGGCCGATATCAATATTGCCAGTTTTTGCAAAAGTGTTTGAGCAGTTGCTTCACCCTATCTTGTCTTGGCACTTTAAACAGCGCTTAGATTCGCAGCAGCATGGTTTTACAAAGAACAAATCAACAACTACCAACCTTACCTACTTTGTAAATGACATATCCCGAAAACTTGATAATCGTTCCTCTGTGCACGTCATTTACACTGACTTTAGCAAAGCATTTGACCGCGTCAGTCATGTAATACTTTTGCATAAACTTTTTTCCTTTGGCATCGGCGATCCAATATTAACCTGGTTAAGATCGTATCTGGCGGGGGAGAATGTCGAAAGTTGTGGTTAACGGTTACTCTTCTGATTACTTTCCGGTTGAATCGGGCGTGCCTCAGGGATCCCACTTAGCTCCCTTATTGTTCAATGTTTTTATTAATGACATAAATAAATGTTTTTATAACTCTGACTATGTCATGTTTGCGGACGATCTGAAGTTCTATAGAATTGTGGACTCTACAGCTGATGCCTTGCTTTTGCAGGATGATCTTTGTCGTCTTTTGGATTGGTGTAAGGATAATGGAATGAGCCTAAATACTTCGAAATGCTTCTGCATGCCATTCTCAAGAAAAAGAAACCACTCCTTTTCAACTATGAAATCGAACGGGTGACTATTGAAAACGTTTTCGTTGTGAAAGACCTAGGTATTAAACTTGATAGCAAACTAAGATTTAATATACACATCGATGAGATGTGTTCAAGGGGATTTAAGAATCTGGGCTTCATCTTGCGAAACTGTAAAGATTTTAAGTCACCTGCGACAAAAATTTTGCTATACAATTCTTTTGTTCGAAGTGGTTTGGAATATTGTAGTGTAGTGTGGAATCCTTTCTATGATGTGTACAAGAAAAGACTGGAACGAATACAAAAAAGGTTTCTATGGCATCTTGCCTTCTCCTGTAATTTAGGCAAAACTTTACCAAAGTATGAGGATAGGCTAAATTACTTTAAGTTGCATTCCTTATCGGATCGAAGACGCTTGCATGATTTAATATTTCTACATAAGTTAGCGAATGGCATCCTCAATTCTCCAGAGTTACTGCAGCTGCTTACCTTAGCAGCGCCCAAAAAAACTCCTCGAGTGTCAAGGATGAATATTTTTATTGAAAATCAAAGCAGTTCAAACCTTGGCCAAAATGCTCCCTTAAATCGCCTTATGCGAGAGTACAACAGGTCGACCAAGTCCAAAGACTTGGATATATTCGGTACTGATGCTCGTGCCTTTAAAAATGTGTTGAGCAAGAAGTATAAAATATTTTTATTTTCTACTAAATTGTGTCTTACTATGTTTTTTTTTTTTTTTTTTTTTTTTAGTTTATTGATTGGACCACAAACAAGTTTGCAATACAGTTGCGATATCACTTACAAATAAAATAATTAAATTATTACAAACTCAGCATCGTTGGACACATATAAAGTACAAGGAGATGGAAAATTGTGCGATTTCTAAGTTTTGAGTGTACACAATAGTAAAAGAAAATAATAACCATTTAAATGATAAATAACAATATATGCACTGTATGGAGGAGGGTGCGTGTGCGCATTCATGGATGTACTAGTAGGTATATATAGAAAGTAATATATGTACATATAGAATATAAATAAAATTCATAAATATTCATATATATAAATATATAAAATAAAAGTGTGTGTGATAAATGCAAATATAATTTCATATAAATAATATTCAAAAGTAGTTTTATTTCGTTTAATTTCATTACTATAGATTTAAGAATACTGATAACATGTCTCTTGTAGGAACCAGCGCTACACGCAACATATCTAAGCTATTAAATGTCTTATTGTACTTACGAGAATACGATATAAAGGTGAACGCAGTCCAGCGTTGGTTCTTGTCCTAGTGACCAATGACTTTGTTGACGCGTTGCACGCACTCGAACTCGCAACGGGACGGAGTAACAAATATATTAATAATGTCTATATCAGTC
>PQWD01003881.1:0-10100 GCA_019425675.1 Leucinodes orbonalis | reverse complement strand
ATTCACTGCACCAACCCTGTATTGTATCATATAAATCATACAAAAAGCTGATTATTGCATACAATAAGTTTCCCATCATTAATATACACTTCCTTCTTATAGAATTTTCCGAAGAAATGTTAACGTGGTCATTTTACTTTATAAGTGTTTTCCGTATGTTGCAAGTTTTTAAGTTTTTTGAGGTTTGTACGAGTACGTTATTAAATGATAACCTTTTTTATGAAAAGTGATTAATCCTTGTAGTAAATAAAATCCCACCAAAAACATTCTGTAAAAAATCTAGCCAAGTCTCGATGGAGCTGCTTGATTATCTCTAAAAAGTAATGAAATCAAGACAAAGACGTGCCAAGTCTAAGGTTCCTTACTGCGATTACTTTATTATTATGGTTAATGTTGTGCGACTTGAGAACCAAAGGTTCTCAAATTGGGGTCTGAAAATGCGGCGTAATGGATTCTGTAAAGGATGGTACGGCAGTGTTTGCTTCGCGCTCAACTTGGCGGGGGCACTGCCGTGCCCCTCGATAAGGAATAACTAGCCTATTATATTTAGTAGGTATAGCGGCTATGCCATTGATGTGGTAACCCTACAGATATGTGACATTTGACAATTTGCATAGATTTCTTTGATGTCAGAATGTGGCAAATACGCCATTTGCAAGAAACATTTTGAGTTGTCAATGTGAGTAAACAAATAGTGCTTTTTTACAAAAACTCTGAATTATTCCAATTATTTTTGTGAAAAAACTCAAAGAAAGCTCAAGTTGGTGTGCTAAAACATGCCTGCATGCTGTATTGTGGGATTCAGTACTAATTTAAGGAAGAAACAACCAGATTTGTCATTAAATCGGTAAGATCTGAATTTTACTTCGAAATAAGCTTGATTTCTAAATCTAGCCGTCTTTGATTTTTAAGAATGATCCATTATCATAGGTTCTATTAAATTAACTCTCTAATTTTCTATATTTTCTATTTTTTCCGCAGAAAAAAATAGGGAGTATTCTTGTATGAAAAATAGTGCTGTGGCAGTGTCGATATTTTTGTTGATGATTTTTATACTTAATTTCATTTCATCACTCTGAAGAATTACAGTGTTGATTCTTACTTTTAGATTGCTTTACACTATAGAAAAACGGCATGCATGGATGGATACCATTGGTGTGGAAAATATTGATATGTCAAAAAAAGATGCTAGTTACCACCTCAACACAACGAAGTTACCCTTAAAGAAACTGGAGTCTGAACATTATCGAGAAGGTGTTTGGGATGTGGGTAGTCAATAGTTTCACCAAATTTATTTCACTTAATTTTGATTTTGATTTACAGTTATATTCGGAATCATAGTTTCTTCATTCATTTCAGTCATTTAGAATAGAATGGAACCTGTGCAAATGAAAACAGCAGCATTTTGTCTGCGACATAAAAGGAGAATATTAAATCGTTTTTAAGGGTTTGAGCAGTAAATTGATTGAATCAGTCCCATTTTTTAAAGTTTTTATTCAAGTCCAAATGTATTCAGTTTATTTATAAACAAATTACACACTTTGCGAATATTTATTTTTATATTGTTATTTTACGGATATTTCGAAGACTTCTTTGCAAGTCTATTAAATGATAATATTAAAAGAAACCGAAAAAAAAAAGTGAGATGGAATTTGCGTCATTAACCGTTTTGGTGTGTTTCATTTCGTATGAAAGAGATGAGCTAAAATAGAAAATTTATATATACTATTTGATTCCATAAACAAAATGAGCTTTATTTACAGGTTTGTTACGCCATGGCCCACCAAGGGAATCGATGATCGTACGCCGCCCCCAATTTTCATACGAAATACGGATTACGGCAATCGACCGCCCAAGGAGCCGACTCAGCACAGGTGCAACGCCGGCCCGACCACCGCGCCGCGGAACTTAGCAAGATCACTTTGTTTCTAACATCGAACATTGTCGCGTCTCAATTAATTGTAATTTCTTTTATTTTAATAAATAATTTATAAGTAAATTCGTTTTCTTGGAATCTCCACAATCATATTAGAATAAAATGCTGTTTGTTGGTAGTATTATACAGAAATCGAAACATGCATTATGTTTCGTGTCTGTTACTCTATGTCAACCGTCTGGTGATTGATGGAGTGAAAATTGTTTTGTCTGGTGATTGGTGGAATGAATATTTATGTTTACAATGAGGCGTAAGTGGCAAACACTAGTCGTCTTTTTTATTCTGAATGTTTTTTGTTATGCCAACACTTTCACATTGTTTAGCAAGTAGTGAAATGTACGCAAAATATAAAAATGTGTATGTGTGTTGCTACTACATTCGGAACAGTTACTCGGTTATTTTGTGAGAATATAACGTAAAGATGAATGAATGAATGAACGATCCGACCGTTTTCGGTCATGGCGACCACTTCGACTCCTAAACGTAAAGATCAATACTGTATTAAATCATTGTTTACAACGAATATGTTTTTTGTTTACTTATTCTCCATAATGACTTTCCATAGAACAATGATTCATCCATCTATATGTCACTGTAAAAGTCGGAAGTGCGATAAGGCATACTAACACATTTTTCATCCGACTGAGATATGGCGGTGCACGGTCGAAACCTACGAATTTCACTCAAAAAGAAGCTTAATATATTTACTTATAGAACATATCAGTGCAGTAACTAATTGGAAACTTATCGATATTATGAGGCGCCATCCCTAATGAAATCCGCCATTTGCGACTTGCAGCTTTTGAAAACCGACCCGACTTTGTCATATTTATAACATGTCTTCTTATATTATGTCTATGAGCTATGCTGCCATCCACTAGCTAAAACGCCGTTAACTCACGAGCACAATTTTAAGTTTGGCTGATAAGTAATTTTATTTGCGCACGGTTATTCATACTATTAGTGATGTTTTATGTACATGCAAAACTCCTTATAATATCTTTTTAGTGAGAAATTGCTTTTTATCGAAAAATTGTGCTCATCAGTTTACGGCGTTTAGCACAGTTTTAGTGGACGGCAGTATGTCAGTTGCTAACACATAGTTTAGATTCTAGTCACACAACCGATAGTTTTACATCCCTAGAGAAACAGGAAAGGATTTGAGATACATTTTCGTCGACAGTTCATATAAAACCTTCTCAGAACCTGCATAGAGCACGCAGATGGACACAATAGTAAATGTTCCATGGATTAAGGTGATTTTAGGAATTTTAGGTTGCCCATCCATCCGTCGACAAAATTTTAAATATGAATTCACTTAACAAACTTCATCATCATCATCCTATGTCGGCCCACCAAGGGCACAGGGCTTTCCTCACAGTGTACTAGTAGAGAGATTGAACCGTTACCCACAACGCGGGTCCAATGTGGATTAGTGGGTGTCTTTCTTCCTAAGATTGTAGCTGAGACCGACGTCTTTATGTACCCACAGTGCTGATTCATCCTTTCGGACAGTCAGTTGATTTAGTCTGCAATGTTTAGGACAACAACTAGGAAGAGTTCCTCACAGGATTCGAACCCACGATCAGGACGCATCTGAACACTATGCCTACTCAACCACGGATGTAATACCTAATAAATTAGTGTCTATGCTATTTATTATATACTGGTATTCAATAACAACCTTCCTTCTTAGAAGAATAAGAAAACAATACAATTAAGGCGTAACGATGTAAATGACTGCGGTGACCGTGAGACAGGCACAGGAAGAATTCCTACTTAATTAACTAGTTATTGTCCTTTATGCGCGGGCGCAGAATTGTTCGCAGGAATGTCTGCCTCATTATGCCGGTTAACGGTATCTTTCATAGTAAAAGGCAGTGAAACGGTTTGAAAACGTTAACAGAAATATCTACGAAATATTTGTTTTGAAAGTGGAGCCATGTTATCCCGAATTTGACGCGGGCAATAGCTAGTATGATATATAACTATACTTTAAAGGTCCTGGGGCCTATTTCCGAAAAAAAAATCTCCTTCGGTTTTGGTGTCCATTTACGAAAAAAAATATAAATATATATTTATTTATATGTATCACTATACAAATGATCCCCTCCTCCCCCCAATTCGAAAGGTTTTGGGGTTATATATATGTATCAATATTTTTATATGTTTCAATTTATATCACTATACAAAGTATTACCTTCCCCCCAGCTTAAAAAGGGTAGTAGTCAATTTCAGAAAAAAAAATCCTATATATGTACATATCACTATACATAGGAATCCCCCGCCGACCTTAAAAAGTTTTGGAGTCCATTTCCCAAAAAAAATATACATATATATCACTATACTTAGGAATCCCCTCCCCCTAACTCTAAAGGTTAACATTTTTGTAACATATATATACTGAAAAAAGTCCAGTATAAATCCCCGCTTTCCTCTCTTTTAAGGCTTTTGGGCCGCTTTCCGAAAAAAGTATAATGAAAGATTTATTGTTTGTGACTTACAGCCCTCATACCAATTTTTAGCTTTCTACCTTTAAAACTGCGAAAAATTGGATATGATACTTCCTCCCCTATTTGAAGGGTTTGGGGTGGATTTTTGAAAAAAAAAATAATTATGACATATTTTTTCATTACGGACAAATAGTCCGCGTACCCAATTTCAGCGACGTACTACAAAAATTGCGGAATGTTCCATACAAACTTCCAACCCCCATTCTAGGGAAGTGGGGGGGTGAAAACAGGACAAAAAGTAGCCTAAAACCTATTCTAGGTTACCTTCTATCAACATACCAAGTTTTAATAAATTCCGTTCAGCTGTTTAGGCCTGAAAGCGCGTAAGCGTAACAAACAGACAGACAGATACTTTTACATTTATAATATTAGTATGGATTGTTACATGGAAACTAGCTATTAAGCACTTAAGGATACCTATGCTATTTTTTTACTTTTCGCTGTGGGCCGCAGAGATATCTTTACAGCTTCACCAGGAAAGTGCGAATTTGGATTTTGATTTAGAAGCAAAAGCAAAATAAAAGCCAATCTTCATTGTCATGTAGTTTTATGTGTCGCAGTTTACCGAATTGAAACCGCTTAAAAATGTAACAAATATATGAAGTCAATATAAAAGTGGGAAATTTAAAAAGCGCTTATTTGCTTCATCCACTTCTGCCAGGATGTTGAAAACTAAGTCGATGGGTACAATATTCGAAGGGTTTTGGTACACTTATCGTCACGCTAGTCCAATGCGTTTCGGCTATTCGGCAGAATTCCCCACGTGGAATTGAGTTTAAGAGGATTTCCATTCTGAAAACCCTGTATATTTTATACTTTTAAAGTGACATATCTTTGTTACAGAATTCCACCAAACACAAGCTAATTCAAGAACATGAAACCCGTCTTCTCAACTTTAGAAAATTGAGAAGATGTAGCATTTCAACTGACACCGCAACACGAATTCAAAAAATCCTGCAAAAACATGAAAACTAAGATGGCTGCTACGTAATTTTAGAATACAAAGCTAGAAAGGACTTTAGGTTGTAAATAATAGGGATGATAATTCGTTGTTACCGTTAGGAGCACCAAGATGTCAACCTGTAATGACTTAGCGGAGGTGGAGGCTCCCAAGGCTCGGATGAAGCCCGCTGTCAGCAGAATATTCTGTTGCAGCGTCACTGCCGCTTCGGGGTTCATCGCCGCTTATGCATTAGTAAGTATCTACTCTTGTGTCAAATCTTATTTTTTGTGGTGTTCTCTTGTTTCTTATTAGCAAAGTATGTGTTGAACAAATATCACCCTAATGATGTAACTGATAAAAGGTTTGAAGCCGAATCGGTCTCGTTCGATGACCGATTGTGGCATTCCAACTGAATCAAGACCCTTTAATGATTAGAGTCGCGACGAATTGCTTCAGCAGTTGAATAATGAAACAGCTGTTTCCATTTACTACTTGAAATAACATTAGGTTACAACTTACAATTTTCAAGAAAATTTCAAAACGGTCTTCCTTCTTTTAATTATATTTTTTAGTTTTAATTATTTATTTTTAAGTGTTTAGGGTGTATTGTTATATTTTAGTTATCTTTTTTTATTTATTGAGTATATTTCTATTTTGATGTAATTAATTAAAATAATTACAATACAGTTAAATAATATCTGAGTTACAAGCACGCATTGAATTCTCCTGAATTAGTAAAGCGAGCACTAGTTTTAAACGTAACTATATACCTACAGCGCATACAAAAAACATACAAATTTTACTGTTACGAGTTTACTGTACATAAGAATGCTTGTATTATATGTAGATAGATAGGTTCTATAAATCTTTTAAGTAGAAATTTTAAGGGCAAGCACGCACGGAACGACAACTGGGTACTTCACTTTTTTTTTGCAAAGCTAAAATAAATAATTTAAGACCTTATAGCATATTAGTAACAAACTAGTACGAGTACCTATTTTTAACTACGTCAAGTGTTTTAAGTGTTGTGCGCTATTCTCTGTTTGGTTAGGACAATGCAGGATGAATCTTCTAATTGTGTGAAAAGAATCATAATTCCGTGCTTGGCACGTTAAGACGTTGATACCAGCTACATGGTACGATAGTAGTCGTTAACATTCACCAATCCGCATGAGACCCTCGTGGTAGGTTGCAGTCACATCTCTTCAAAGCTATGTTGTGTGGGAAAATCTGTGTCATGCAGTTTTTTTATATCATTTATAGGTAAACAAGCAAACAGACCTGATGGAATGTGAAACCACTAACCATGGACACTCCTGATTAAAATAAAATTAAGAATAGCCTGAAAGATAGATTTTGGCCTCCATAACAGTAGTATGTTATAAGCAGTTGACGATATATGTACCTATATAGATATATTGTTTAGGTTTTGCAGCTTTTGAACTTTAAACTTTGTATGACCTCGTATGACGTACGCACTGCCCCTAAATAATATTTGTGACTTTCACCTTGAATTCCCTTGTGTTCCTAAAAAGATCTGGTATAACACATTTCTACATTAGTTTTTGTTTGACTATATCTTTTAAATGTATACCTATAGGAAATCAAGAATACATTTTAACCATACTTATTAAAATAAAAAAATCGCATAGTGTGCGTCTGGCTATATGCAACAAGTTTACTCTCACTTCTACGGCGTTTCGTCATCCTATGAGATAACTATGTGCGGTATGGCCTTAAAACTGGCCGTTATGTCTAGACCTCTAGTAAAACCGACTTTGCGAACTTAACAACAGGTATCGCAGTTCTTTATAAAATGGCCGTTTACTTCCGAATGTTTAACCAAGTGTCGTGTTTCTAGATGAATGAGCTGGAGATATGGCTCGCGCATGCGTCGAGTAAATAAGTGAGCTTAAACATGTTTAACTTAATGTTATTATGCTTTGTGCACACATTTATGGTTTGGTCATTAGTGTTTTGTAGAAGAAGGACGTTGTGCAATATAATTATAAAATATATTATTTGACGACCCATCTGGTGTAATGGTTAAGACGTCGGCTATTACACCAAGGGTTCGATCCCCGAACAGTACAAACATTGCATAAACATGTCTGTTTGTATTGGTCTTGTATAATATGTAATTGCAAAAAAAAGGTAAATAATTATGTTTATCCATTGTTTAATATCCATATAACAGGTTAGTTTGGGGCTAGATGGCGCTGTTTGAATGTCAGTGGATATTTATTTACATCACCTCCACAGAAATAAGATCAGTAACGATGATGGAACTAATATTGTATCAGTAGAATCAACTCTCCGAGCCGGTGGTAATATTTCAACCTAGTTTTACTTTTTTTATTGACGATTTCAACATGTTTTGTAAAGACTTAATTAAATAAAATAGAAAATTTTGAGTTTTAGTTTGTGGATACTAATTTATTTATGTTATCTGTACCTACACTTAAAATTAAGGACTTTTGGATATGGTGGCCTCAATCACTGTGTATAAATGTGTAACTTTTTATTATAAAATAAACATATTACATATATATATATAATCATATGTATTTCCAGGTGGCTTACGCGATAGCACTGATCTACGAGATAGTATGGGTTGTGGAGTCACAGGGCGGGCTGCCCGTGGCCTCGGTGTTGCTGATGGCGTGCTACTGCATCGTCATAGCAGCCACCGTCACCCTCGTGCATGGCCTTATATCTGTAAGTTTACACTTGATCATGAGTTGGAAATAAACGTAGACTTCAACTCTTTGACAGCCAGAGACGCCTTAAAGCATCACAAACGATTTTTCATTGCGACTCGGTTTCTGGCGGTCAGCGTGTTGAAAAAACTAGTGGGCGCCAGATGTGTCTAGATTACTTGCGGGCTAATTGGTAAAGTCTTAATAAAATTTCAACGCATCTCATCTGAATAACTACTGATTCCCAATGTGTAGGTATCTTAATGCCACTTTGGTGGGTTACGTTCGTACTGTCCGATTTTCCCATAGCTATGCTGTGTAGACTTCAATCTAGTGAGCACCAGATGTGTCTAGATTCTTTGCGGGCTAATTGGTAAAGTCTTGGCTAAATTTCAACGCATCTCAATAGGACTATTGAATCCCAATGTGTAGGTAAAGCTACCTTGGTGGGTAACCTACCTTTTTTTATGTGATAGCGGGCAAACGAGCAGACGGCTCATCGATGGCAAATGACGCCAACGCCCATGTACACTTGCATTACCACAGGGCAAAGAAATGCGTTGCCGGTCTTTTAAGTGGGAATACGCTCTCTTCTTGAAGAACGCCAGGTCGTACCTACCTACTAGTCTGATCTTCCCATAGCTATGCTGTGCGGGAAATCAGTCTGTGTCTCACAGCGGGACGTTAGACTGATGATGATGTTTCAGCAAAATAATATTCTTCTTTTTATTTTCCGAAACAAAAATGTTTTTATTTATTGTAAACGAGTATGGAGTCTGTACGCTTAGGGTAGGCGAAAGGCTCAAATGATCGACGACTTGCATCCTCTCGCTTGTGGAGGTGTCGAAAGCAGACAACCTGAATGTCTGACGTAGATGGGAGGGCCTACGTCCAAGACCTGATCTAGGTTGAACCCACGTCGGACGCCTTGGGCCCCAACTGTTGGGCTACAACAATGGAAATTCCACGTCTGGTTTCATGGCAGTCAAAGCAAAGGGTTAAAAGTCACTTAATGTAGACGCATCAATAGGTACCTAGGTCACCACTTGTTTAAAATTATTGTTTGCTCCTAATAAAACTTATTTTTATTTCAGAAAAATAACCGATACCTGATGGCGTGGTTGATAGCTGTTATATTAGTTCTTATACCAGAATGTGCTCTAGTTTCTATATGTCAATAAGTCATTGGTATGTATAATTCTATACTAGAAACATTATGTAAGCATTAAGTTGTATAAGAGACCTCTACATGTGGTCCGGGTGGCGGTCGCAAGAGCTGTGATGACTGATGACAAATATTATGATAACATTAATTCCTATTTCTCTTAACACTGAATCTGTTATGACAGGCGTATCATTTACCACCAGGTGAGCGAACTGAGCTCAGAGCGTCGGTGGATCAATGATGTCGACTGTTGCCTGAACGGGGGGCGCAGGTTCAAATCCGCACGTACCGCTACGTATGTGATTTCGAATTTTTAACGCTCTTACAGTGAAGGAAAACATTGTGAGTAAAACGATTGCGAAGAGATTCAAAGGTTGTGCGTAAAGTCGACCAATTCGCACTGGGACGACTAAGGCCGATACATCTTATATGGGTCTTGTGCCCCTCGATGGGGACGTTTAATGAGCTGATGATGATGAGAGCGAACTGACGGTCCTGTTCACTGAATAACAAAAAACAAGCCTTCTTAATTGACATATTGGTAACTTTCCAGGGTCTCCAAGGCGTGTATGGTGGAGCTGACTGGCTTGTTACGTGGCTCGCACCACCATCGTCGTGGGTGGTGCTGGTGCAATCGGCCTATGCACTTAAGAGAAGGAAGGTAGAACCATATTGAGTTTTTTATATAGAGAAAAACATTAGGAAGTCAGCCTACTTGTATTTATTATTTGGAAACAAACAAACTCGTACAGTTTACTTATACAGGGTGTTGGCGCATGGACCGACAGTTTTGGGGTCTCGCGTCTAAGACCCTGGTCTTGACGATAGACGCAATGTCTTAATT
>PQWD01003880.1:0-179116 GCA_019425675.1 Leucinodes orbonalis | reverse complement strand
AGAATCGATTGTCACCACCCCTACTCTTCCTAGGGTGTCGTAGAAGGCGACAGAGGGAAATTTCCACCAAGTGATGGGCAGCAGCATCACTTAGGTACTGGCGTATCTCTGCGCTCACCAACCGCGCCTGCCAAGCGTGGTGAGTATGGCATTTACCCCCATGAAGACGCAGTAAGAATTGGCCCCTAGTCCCCGGCCCCGCTATTCCGGGCTACGGTAGCGGCCACGGTTACGGCGGGGCAAGGGGTGCTAAGAATCTCCGGCAGAGATCCGGCTACCAATAAACAACAACGGCAATTAAAACTGGCAACATATAACACGCGCACACTGAGGACTGACGAAAAGCTATTAGAGCTGGAAACGGAGTTAGGCAGGTTGCATTGGGACATAATAGGTTTGTGTGAAGTCCGAAGAGAGGGGGAGGATACCACAATACTGCAATCCGGCAACCTGTTTTTCTACCGTGAGGGCGACCAGCTATCCCAGGGTGGTGTCGGGTTTCTCGTCCATAAGTCTCTCATCAACAACATCGTGAAGATCGAAAGTGTGTCAGCTAGGGTAGCGTACCTTGTACTAAGAATCACCAAGCGCTATGCGCTGAAGGTGACAGGTTTACGCACCGACTTCATCGCACTCCGACGATGAAGTGGAGGTATGTATGATGATATCAGCAGAGCAATGCATACCTCCAAGACACACTTTACGGTCGTTATGGGAGACTTCAACGCAAGGCTGGGCATTCGAAGTGGTTGTGAGTTGAAAGTGGGGCAATATGGATTTGGACATCGGAACCCCAGGGGACAGCGGCTGGCCGATTTCATGGAAAAAGAGGGACTCTTTATGATGAACTCTTTTTTCAAGAAGCCGCCGCAGAGGAAGTGGACTTGGTTGAGTCCCGATGGTTCCACACGAAATGAGATTGACTTCATCATGACCACCAGAAGACATATATTTAACGACGTCTCTGTGATCGCCAGGGTGAAAACCGGTAGCGATCACCGTATGGTAAGAGGCACGTTAAATATTAATGTTCAACTGGAGAGGTCTCGCCTGATGAAGTCTACGCTCCGACCTAACGTGATTCAAATCAATAACCCCGAGAGCTTTCAACTCGAACTGCAGAATCGCTTTGAATGCCTAGAGAGCTGCGTAACAGTGGACGATATAAATAGCGGGCTAGTGGAAACTCTGCAAACAGTTGGGTCTAAGTTTTGCAAGGGACAACGCAAATTAAGACCCAATAAACTATCTCAACAGACTCTCGATCTCATGGCGACAAGACGACAGATGAAACTGCAGTCTTCAGACGACGCGTCACAATACCGGCAGCTTAATAGACGTATATCCAGCTCCTTGCGACGCGATATTCGTCGCTTTAATACAAAGTGTATTAAAGAGGCGATCGAACGGAACAGAGGTTCCAAAGTGTTTAAGAGGAACATGTCTGTTGGGCAAAGCCAGCTGACTAGTCTGAAGACCAACAGTGGAAATGTAGTCTCATCCAAACCAGAGATTTTGAGGGAGATTGAGAAGTTTTACAGCGAGTTATATACCGCTACACAGATTCCCGCTTCAAGCTTAGCCGAAGACCCGAGAGCTAAGTTAACCCGACATTTATCTGAGGATATCCCGGAAGTCACCTTGAGCGAGATTAGGATGGCTCTGAAACAACTTAAGCGAAATAAGGCCCCGGAGAAGACGGAATTACCGCAGAACTTTTGAAAGCAGGTGGCACGCCAGTGCTTAAGACCCTTCAGAAGCTCTTTAATTCCGTGATCCGTGAGGGTGCGACGCCAGAGGCGTGGAGCAATGGCGTGGTGGTGCTTTTCTTCAAAAAAGGCGACAAAACCTTGCTGAAGAATTATAGACCCATCACGCTATTGAGCCACATTTACAAGTTGTTCTCCAGAGTCATCACGAACCGTCTCGCGTGTAGGTTTGATGATTTCCAGCCCCCGAACAAGCCGGGTTCCGCAAAGGCTTCAGCACCATAGACCACATACATACGCTGCGGCAGGTTATACAGAAGACTAGAGAGTATAACCGGCCATTATGCTTGGCGTTTGTGGACTATGAGAAAGCCTTTGATTCGATCGAGACTTGGGCTGTGCTTCAGGCCCTCCAACGGTGCCATATTGACTTTCGCTATATCGAAGTATTGAGATGTCTGTACGAGAGCGCTACTATGTCAGTCCGTGTACATGAAGAGCTTACACAACCTATCCAATTGCACCGAGGAGTGAGACAGGGAGACGTTATATCTCCGAAACTGTTCACAGTTGCGTTGGAAGATATGTTTAAGCTGCTCGATTGGAAAGGACTTGGCATCAACGTAATGGCGAGTACATCACTCATCTTCGATTTGCCGATGATATAGTAGTCATGGCAGAATCCATGGAGGATTTAAGCACTATGCTCGAAACCCTAGACAGAGCTTCTCAACAGGTGGGTCTTAAAATGAACATGGACAAGACGAAAGTCATGTCTAATACCATGTCGTACCTATACCGATATCAGTTGGAAGTTCTGTCCTCGAAGTTGTAGACGAATATGTGTACCTGGGACAGGTAGTCCAAATGGGTAGGTCCAACTTCGAGAAGGAGGTTTCTCGTCGAATCCAATTAGGATGGGCAGCGTTCGGGAAGTTAAGGCAGATCTTTTCGTCCAAAATACCTCAGTGTCTCAAGACGAAGGTCTTTGACCAGTGTGTGTTGCCAGTTATGACATACGGAAGCGAAACGTGGTCGCTCACTAAGGGCCTCTTGAATAGACTCAAGGTTGCTCAGCGTGCTATGGAGAGGGCTATGTTAGGTGTCTCCCTACGCGATAAAATCCGAAACGATGATATCCGTAGGAGAACTAGGGTGACCGACATAGCCCAGAGGATTAGCAAGTTGAAGTGGCAGTGGGCAGGGCACATAGTGCGTAGAACCGATGGCCGATGGGGCGGAAAGGTTCTCGAGTGGCGTCCACGTAACGGAAAGCGAAGCGTAGGCCGACCCCAACCAGATGGACGGATGATCTGGTTAAGGTGGCGGGTAGCAGATGGATGTCAACTGCAAGGGATCGGTCCGCGTGGAAATCATTAGGGGAGGCCTTCGTTCAGCAGTGGACATAATTAGGCTGTAATGATGATGATGATGATGAATTGCTGTTTTATTATGAGTTAGAGCTGGTGTATTGCAGGTCATTTTAGAGATGCGGGGTATTCCACGCTTTTTACAGAGCCTTAGTAAATGATAACTTAGTGTGACTACATAGATTGTGCTAAGTTCTACGCCAGGAATAGAAAAAACTATTAATAATGTACAGTAAGGTTATCTAAATATACTCACCTCGGATCGATTTTGAGCTCTAACTTGAAATAGGTTATTTCAATTTTAGTCTAAGAAACTTATTTTGTATTCCGATCATTCATGTTGTTTACATGCAAATTTCTTGATTAGAATATGTTGTTGTACAAGCTTTAATTATTAATTTATTATTAAGACAGTACTTAATCACCTGTACATGAAAAATAATCATTAAGGTAATACGATGATGCGAATTATATAATAGAAATACAAGTAGCTTCGGTTTTTTATGAACTAAGTAAATAGATAGCCTGATACGTAGGTATATGAAAACGGTTGACTGTAGGTTATAAATTCCAAAAAATAATTGTGGAATTTTGTTTTTTCATTTTGTATAATAATTATTTACAGGCAACGACAGAGCACCCTTTTAGCTCTAATTTAAACAAGTAGCTTAAACTATGGGATCGAAACTGTTCATATAAATATTAATATATTCAGTGCTCGTAGTAAGATAATATTGTTATCGTTCTTTGTTGTATTTCGTTGAGGACAGGAATCTAGTAACAAATGTATTAAAGCTTTGTTTTTGGAACATAATCGTGATTCTTATTGTGCATCAAACTCATCGGCGTCGAATCGGGAGCGTTGTGATAAATTAGACCATATCATCATCATAAGCTCATTATACGTCCCCACCGAGGGGCACGAGCCTACCCGTATAGGGTGAATAGGCCTTAGTCGTTCACGCGGGCCCAGTGCGGATTAATTAGACCATTTATTACGTCATTATTAATTAGAGCGTTATCACATTTCAAATGAAAGGCATTAACAGGACCAATTATCTTGCAAAAGTGTATGGGTGACGGGATTTTTTACCGCCAGCAGCTTTGGCACGTGCATTTCTTACAAAGATATAAAACTTCTTAATGAATTATTTGGAAAACTCGTATCTAGTAGTCTATGTTATGACATTAGTATTGATCCAATATCCTTTTCGCGGTTATTTCCATTTACCCACAATCATATTGAATTAAAACAATTAGCTCTGCATGGCCCAAGGCCATTGATAAAGAGGGTTTTATATGAACAACGATTCACACAGCACTCCGTATTTGAGTGCACCATAGAATAAAGGGGGAATCATCCAATTACGAATGAATGAGTCCAATTAAAAGTGTTAGTCGAATGGGTGCAGCGCATCCAATTCGTTAAGCTTTTGGGATATTTTGGTTGAAATCTGCAATACTTTAGTTTAGGTTTGATATAATGTCATATTTTGATAGGATTGGCATTTGTAGCTAATGATATTCTGTATAAATAAAGGTAGATACGGCACCCGTGCCTCAAAAACGAACCGCCAAAGCGAATAATGTTTGTAGGCTTTTGTTTAGGTAAATGTACGCTCATTCGAAATAATGTATGTGTGCTGTCGCTGCATTCGGAACTTCGATCGTCGTCGCTGCGATCGGACTTTTTTCGATTATTTTGTGAGCATATCACGAATCTATACTTTTTACATCATTGTTTGTAGCATGCGCTAGGACTAACATTTGATGTCCGTCCTCGAATAATGGCGAGTTTTATTGCGCATGGGATAAATTCTGGACTTATATAAAATATGTATATTTAAGTTTATGCTTCTTAAAACTTTAAATAAAACAAATTTGACTTTCCCTGCATAATTATCTTTGTTAACAAAAAATCGCGTACGTTTGTAGTCACGAAGGCTACGAAGTCGCGCTTACTATAGACGATAATATTTTGGCATTTCGATAGAAAATAAACGACACATGTTAATAATATATGAACTAATCTTACTGCAAGACCTCCAAATGTATGACCCAGTTTACTTCTGGCAGAAGCTTTATTGAATCTATAAATAAAATGTCCACGCTATTTATTTTATTATTTGTCATTTTATTCTTTTGCGAAAAAAGTATACATTTTCTTTGAAGCTTAAATAATTCTTTGAAGTTCTTAAAATACGAGATGATATATTTCAAACAAAGCATTGTCCTTTGGAAAACTCTAGTCCCGTGCGGTTTCTTTGTGCCTGATTATTTTTTGCCCTTTACTGTTTATATCTTTGAATAAACCAAAATCGGAATTCGAATAAGATCTTATCAATAGGTCTGTATTCATGCAAAATGTAACAAAAGTAGTATTTTATATATATTTACACCTACGATTAAAACATACATAAGTTCAGTTTACATGAATCGTACGACTTTATAACGGAGTTCTCTACAAATGTACTCTTATTTTATCGTTAAGCCGCTTTAGTTATAAGGAAGTTATTAAGGATTGTAAGTGTAGGTATGTATGATACGTGATGCATGTAGCCAAAGAATTAATGACTATTTTGCAACTTTGCGAACAATTTTACTGTACACAATAAATAGTTTTAAAAAGTTTAACATGTTTTGTTAACTATCAGGACATACTTGATCCAACGGGTTATCGATTCTTAAAATTCGCTAGAATAGATACTATGGATACTTTAGTATCGATATGATAGCAAACATGCAGACGTTTCACCGGATGTTAAGCGATACCACCACCCTCGGATACTCGGCACTCCAAAGAAACGTAGAGTGCGTTGCTGCATATACAGTGAATTTTGAATCATTGGCATCCATAAGACCAATATTGCCGACATAATATTGTACTAATATTAAGAAATACTTTTATAGGAACCTAATACCATTTAGATTTAGCGTAAAAGTTTTACAGAATAAATGAGAAATAAATAAATCACATTGCAAAGAGAACCAAACCTTGCCTGCGCCACTCTCCGCCACACCGCGCATCACCATTTAAGTTAACATTGTACTGAATATATATTATTATGTGTCCGTGTCTTTTATCTTGTTTTGTTGTTAAAGTTCAAAAAAGTATACAATAAATAAATAAATGTATAACTGATCATCACAAAGTGTTTTACATTACATTTTTAGGGTTAGGAAATATTTGATATTTGCATCAATAAATTTGCCTCATATTTGGGGACCTACTTTAAATGACAAGTACGTTCTTATTTTAAAAAATGCCAATGTTCTCGTCTTCACCCTGTGTAGTTGAAAATGGTAAAGAAAAAAGGCAGCAGAAGTGGGATTCTGGTTTTCCGGTGACCTCCCTCATTCCACGAAATACAACGCTAAGCTACTCTGGGCGAGCCAGCTCAATCGTGCCTGTACATGACTCCTACACTTAGTAAGCACTTACAAAGTTTTGGTGTTGGTGCAAACATAGTAGTACTTCGAAGTCTATTTCACGGTCACGGCGTAATCTTCGGCAATGCACCCACTTGAAGATTCACTTCTCACTCCTAGCATTTCACGCCAACTTTGCAGGCGAGTGTTTTTGGAATTATGTATTAAGAGGGTTGTTTAAAGTGCGTAGCTTAAATTATTGCTTCGCCGTCTAGTAACATACTAGTAGTACAGAGACTTTTTGCTTGTAAATATTTTTTATGATCCACTGTGCTTTATTTATGGAACAAATTAGTACAATAGCGAACTTATTGCCTCTAGGCACTCTATACCAGTTTACCTTAGGCCAGCAGAAAATAAATTTAAATTTGGTGGGTTTTATGTGTAAACCCAATCCTTTAATTTATATAAGTTTATTTATTCCCTAATATATATACCATAGATTTAGTATTAGCGCGCTTCGCTTACAAGATACACAAGCGTGGGTGAGAGGTCCTTAATCAAGTCTGAACGCCCGAGAGAAAAGAGACAGAGAAATATAGAAATGTTATTGTTTTTCGCGACTAGAGCCAAAGCGGCCCGGTGTGTTGTCAGTGTCAGTGAAATATTAAATATTATTGCTAATTATTCTATTAATATTGTAATTATTACTTAATACATTATGGTGTCGTGTACTGTACCTGGATGCAACGCTACTAGGCGAAATAATCCGAATTAATACATATTTACTGGTAAATACGATTTTATCATTGGAATTTTACGAACCATTTTTTACCTAATTCAGCTAGAAATTGGCTTATAATTATGAGTTTTCAATATATATTTTTTCCATTATATATTTGAGTATAAATAGTGTTTTATTTAAAATTCGCGAAAATAATGTATAAAATAGAAATTGTTTGTTTACGCTAGTGCTTGACAAAGCGGTAACGTCATTACAATCGATATAAAACATACATATTGGTAAATAAATTTCGTTTTTTTTCAGGTTTCCATACAGTTCAGCATTGATGGAAAATGAATGCGGACTTAAAATAGACCAGATTAAACTCTTAATAGAAACTATGCTTATCTTAGAATTCAACTTGTAAATGAATTGTAAATTAAGCAAGGAAACGATACGAACACATCTCAAAAAAGTGTTATATTGAAAAGGTAATAAATAAAATATTTAAAAGTATTGAGTTAATTAATTTAATGTTATCTATACTGATATTATAAAGCTGAAGAGTTTGTTTGTTTAAACTTACTTATCTCAGGAACTACTGGACAATTAGAAAAATATTTCTGTTTAGATTTCTTATTTATCGATAAAGAATATACGCTGTACTAAAAACAATAGTAGTGGAGCAGTAAGAAATAATGATTGAACATTTTCCTACATAGAGCTTTCCGCTGCGTGCGCTGTGAAAACGGTTAAAGTTTCGCAAAAGTCGTGTATGAGAGTTCTAAAAAGAACGTGACAGCATGACAGAATGTCATATCTTTAAAGGTTAGCTCACAATAACTTCTTAAATTTCTAAAAATAATGCATTATTTGCGAAGGTGTTTTCATAAGCATAGTATTAATCCTATACAAATAAATTGTTATTTATCACGAGTATATTCATTTGAAACAAATTCCCTTCACAGCATTTAATTAAAATTAATATCTCAGTTCCTCCGAGCTCAGGAGGTATCGCAGATATTAGCTCAAAGTAACTAAGTACTGGCCACCATCGTCACCGTCGTTATAAGTTGTAAACAATTATAGGTTTGCTGATGATTCAGATTCATCTGGATTAAAATACCCATGATTTTCTTGGTTTCTGTACGAAAAGAGACCGCCCGTTGATTTACATCATAATCGATAATAAGAACTTTTAGCGTGGACAACACTATTTGGAACTTACACATAGACATTCACCAACACATATTTACTTCAATATTTTTGTCATGCCTCTAAGCCGCTTTGTGTATCTTGTATATACTATATCTATGTATATACATATATTGGTTATTAGATACAAATCATAGTTCTGAGTTCGAGTTTGAAAAACGTTTACTGAAACTTAACTCCCTCTTTTTTGCATTTATTTTACGTTTTCGTAAACGCCCTAATAACAATACCTATTATAAATAAAAAACGAATCTGAACGAAACCTCATTTAAAAAAAAATAATGCATATACGAGTGAAAGTAGAGGTATTTGTCGACAGCGTGGTAGTTGACCCTGTTTTTTCGCGACTAAGAGCCCAAAGCGGCCCGGTGTGTGTCAGTGTCAGTGAAAATTGTAAATATTATTGCTAATTATTCTATTAATATTGTAATTATTACTTAATACAATTATGGTGTCGTGTACTGTACCTGGATGCAACGCTACTAGCGAAATAATCCGAATTAATACATATTTACTGGTAAATACGATTTTATCATTGGAATTTTACGAACCATTTTTTACCTAATTTCAGCTAGAAATTGGCTTATAATTATGAGTTTTCAATATATATTTTTTTTCCATTTATATATTGAGTATAAATAGTGTTTTTATTTAAATTCGCGAAATAATGTATAAAATAGAAAATTGTTTGTTTACGCTAGTGCTTGACAAAGCGGTAACGTCATTACAATCGATATAAACATACATATTGTAAATAAATTTCGTTTTTTTTCAGGTTTCCATACAGTTCAGCATTGATGGAAAATGAATGCGGACTTAAAATAGACCAGATTAAACTCTTAATAGAAACTATGCTTATCTTAGAATTCAACTTGTAAATGAATTGTAAATTAAGCAGGAAACGATACGAACACATCTCAAAAAGTGTTATATTGAAAAGGTAATAAATAAATAATTTAAAAGTATTGAGTTAATTAATTTAATGTATCATATACTGATATTATAAAGCTGAAGAGTTTGTTTGTTTAAACTTACTTATCTCAGGAACTACTGGACCAATTAGAAAATATTTCTGTTTTAGATTTCTTATTTATCGATAAAGAATATACGCTGTACTAAAAACAATAGTAGTGGAGCAGTAAGAAAATAATGATTGAACATTTTTCCTACATAGAGCTTTCCGCTGCGTGCGCTGTAAAAACGGTTAAAGTTTCGCAAAAGTCGTGTATGAGAGTTCTAAAAAAGAACGTGACAGCATGACAGAATGTCATATCTTTAAAGGTTAGCTCACAATAACTTCTTAAATTTATCTAAAATAATGCATTATTTGCGAAGGTGTTTTCATAAGCATAGTATTAATCCTATACAAATAATATGTTATTTATCACGAGTATATCATTTGAAACAAATTTCCCTTCACAGCATTTAATTAAAATTAATATCTCAGTTCCTCCGAGCTCAGGAGGTATCGCAGATATTAGCTCAAAGTAACTAAGTACTGGCCACCATCGGTCACCGTCGTTATAAGTTGTAAACAATTATAGGTTTGCTGATGATTCAGATTCATCTGGATTAAAATACCATGATTTTCTTGGTTTCTGTACGAAAGAGACCGCCCGTTGATTACATCATAATCGATAATAAGAACTTTTAGCGTGGACAACACTATTTGGAACTTACACATAGACATTCACCAACATATTTACTTCAATATTTTTGTCATGCCTTAAGCCGCCTTTGTGTATCTTGTATATACTATATCTATGATATATACATATATTGGTTAATTAGATACAAATCATAGTTCTGAGTTCGAGTTTGAAAAACGTTTACTGAAACTTAACTCCTCTTCTTTTTTGCATTTATTTTCGTTTTCGTAAACGCCCTAATAACAATACCTATTATATAATAAAAAACGAATCTGAACGAAACCTCATTAAAAAAAAAAATGCATATACGAGTGAAAGTAGGTATTTGTCGACAGCGTGGTAGGGTCATAACCTGTGAACTTTTCTCTTTCGGGAAAACGATACGACGGGAATTTAATATAGGTGAGCAGCGAAAAGGATCCATGTACTGGTTTTACGCAAAGGAAAAAAATAATATTAATCCTGATTCAATTTGTTGTTAATTAGTTTATACGCGGTATTTACGCGAATTATTGATGATTAAATACTGATTGATGAAATTGCTTCTGATAGAGACCAACGCTGAACAAGCCCTTTGGTTCGCCTACAATTCTAAGCTTTGTAATTTTCAATAATAGTGATGCTATTCACCACGTGTAACCCATACTAAGATTCAACATTCGAAAAAGAGCCTTTGTGTTTTTCGGCCCCAGACATGCCTTCCAAAGGACATGGCCACTATTTGGCCCGTGAATTTTAAGGATTTCGAAAATACAATATATTTAATATTATAATTTCGCTTTGATCAGTCAAAACCTATTTTAGTGTTCACGTCACCTTTTGGGACATAAAAAATAAAATCCATTACAATAAAAATACTTGAACAAAATACAATGGTTATCAATAACCGCTAACGGCAATGCGTCAACCATTTCAACTCAAAAAAAGTGTCCATTACATAAAAAAGATCAATCCAAGAAAAAGGTCAATGACAAAGGTTGCGTGCTTAGAACGACTCGAACATAGAAAAGCGTATCTGAAGTACCTACTAACTTTAGTGCGTAAATTCAAAATCCTAGTCTCGTCCAGACCTAATGGCGTGTTTGTAAGACAATATAACCCACTACCCCGATTTATATTTAAATGCCACGGGACCGTAATAAACTAGGATGAGTTGCAAAGGAAAAAAGCATCGCGCTTTATTTTTATGGCGTCTAACCCGAGCGGGCTAAAAATAAAAACTCGGCAACATTATACGTGATGGGAACGCAAGTGACTGGAATTAGGCGGTTTATTCTTGATATAATCTTGATAGGTCTGTCTTTTGTCTTACCTCCTTTTGTTAGATCAATCATTTGCCTGAGGATAAAAACATCATCGTCGCCAGCAAATACTGTGGAATCATTCAGTGAAGCGATATTGTACGGTGTCCTTAAAATAGTACGTTAACATTTAAAGTATTTGTTAAACCTCTCATTTTGCAGATCGGTGGTAAGCATTTAGGTAAGTACCATTAGGGGCACCTTAAACTTACTGTTTGGCTTTTACACTTAATGAGCATAGTAGATTTTTTTTCAATTGTGGGAGGCCTAGTCCAGCTATGGGTTTATTGACATGTATTTACTAATATGGAATTGCGCCACACACAGATATTGTGGCTGACTAGTGTTGGCTGAATATGTGTTGATACCTTTTAGCTTACATATAGTAAGCGTAGCGCGAATTCTAAATCTATGCGTTTTAGGACTAATAAAAAACAGGAGAAAATAAAGGGAAATCACTAGTCAATTAAACAAACGCGAAGAAAGCTTAGGGTGGAAGGGTAAGCAAAGAAATTGATTATGATAAAAAACGATGTTATCGTTTTAAATATTTCAAAGTTCTGAAATGGATTAAATAACAAGGGAACCAATTTCAGTTAAGCCAATAGGAAATGCGGCTCAGATTTCATTTTATATCAATTTGTGTTAATTTCACTTATCTTTCAGATTAGGGGCGAGCGATTTTGATATTAAAGGCGGAGATAGCGTTGATCCTTCATAAGTAAAAAGAATGATTATTTATATTGTATATAATTTCAATGTGTACATAATTTCACGCCTCATGATGTCTGAATCACTAGTTAAAATTATTTCTGCATATTCCAAAAATGATGTTACTGGAAGAGAATGCTACTCGGCATTAAGTTCAGCTTTATTATTTTTATAATATTGTGCACTTAGTTATAAATAAATGAAACATATTTTATTTACAGCCTTTTATATTTATGACAAATGCTGCACTTACGCTACATCGTTTTTATACTATCCTAGTACACTCCTATGACTTGGACCATAAAAGTGGTAGTCTTAGCGTTCCCTCAGAGGCCATAAATCTAGTTGCAGATGTAACGGGAACCCATACCGCTAATTTATACGCACCCTATTCTCACGTATCTTATTTTTAACGAGACACAAATTTGCGTAATAAGCAGTATGAAATGTAATCGTAATTTTTCTGAATGGGAAATACGTTATATTTTAAGCTAAAAATAAATGCACTATATAGATATCGTAAGAGGATGCAGGTTTACCTTTTAAGGTCTCAAGCTAACCCCACTATGTGGGAGTAAATTCTGCCAAAGTGAACAAAGCTTTGGCCATCCGTCAAAACATGTGGCGGAACTAAGAAGCGGATAGTAGTATCAGTACACTAAGAGACAAGAGGCACCGAATGTACATTATCCATCAGTGAACTGTTTGGCTAAAATTTACTTTTATTTCGAAATACATCAATGGGGTAACCCGTTCGCTCACCTAATAGTAAATGATACTCCTTCCGATGACATGATGATGTAAAGTTATTAGATTTTCATCTACATTGCCTTGCGTCCGTCCCAGATAATAGTACTTACTTACCGAACTTCATACTCTTCTTATTTCACGAGACGATAAAACATGATTGTACCATTAAAAAAATAATGTCCAGCATTACCTACAAAACCATGTCACAAATCGTACTTATCGTACTTATTTGTTTCGTTAATACAGTAATGTTTTTGGAGTAGCCTTGTTCTGGGCAGCGCAACATGCAGCCGTTTTCTACTTATCATCAGATAAGCTTTATTATCATCATCATCAGCTCATAAAACATCCGCACCGAGGGAGGAGGTGCCTTAGTCGTCCACGCGGGTCCAGTGCGGATTGGCCGACTTGACGCACAACCTTTAAATCCCTTCACTATTAGAGGTTATTCGATAACGTGCATACATATAATTTCGAAAATCAGTACATAATTGACGGAATTTGAACCTGCGCCTCCAGATCGAAAAGGCAACAGTCCACACCCTTAAGCTCTAATAACAATATTTTATTTATATTAAAACAATATTAAAGGTCTATCAATTCTTCTACAAAGAACTGTGTATTCGAATAGGTACATTTAAGCATCTACAATTAAACTCGCAAACCGTAGTCACTACAATCTTGATGTAATATATCGTAGCAACTACTACTACTAGATGTATGCTACGAAATTATACGTAACTGGCTGCTACAATTAATACAGTACTGCGCGATGTCGTAAAAGTTAAAAAACAGTCACCGTTTATGGTGAATAGGCGTATCATTATTTCATATTATATTGATCAGATTAGTAGTGCAATTAGTGGGGGGTTGAGGATAGGATCGTAAAATAGAGCATGTCCGACATTCTGTGAGAATGTTGAATGAACTCAACGTGACATGTCCTAATCAAATGATCGACGTTCCTAAAACAACCAACAGTTAAACCTTTAAATACTCGAGTGCATGAGACAAACATGTTGTTTGTGATACAAGACATTCAGTAGATGTTAATTAGTCGTCCTTTAGGATAATATGACACCGAAACAGTGCCATCATTCCAAATCACAAAAGTGTATATCACTCTTAAATTTGGTAAGCTTTCGTCCAGCAGTGGATTTAGTAGCAGGCAACATCAGCTAACTCCTGGAAAGTACACAAGTGTCAGTGGTATGCAATGTGTTAAAATAGCATCGTAGTTGTTATCTATAATTTTTATGTAAAATTATCTTAGTTCACATATTATTTATCTGTTTTGAAACCTATAAGTAGGTTAGAATAGGGCTCTTACGCAGACGATTTAAGGGCGCAATTTCATTGGTCGTTAACAAACAAATGTGGGGCGTAAAGATTTTTGTTTTTTATGAAGCGCTCGTCGTCAGTCTGCTAAATACGAATTTACCCGGATTCGGCCTAACAACCGATTTATCAAGATATAAAAATGCGCCCCAGTAAACCCTTAACCCATTGACGGCCAGAGAAGTTTTGAAGCTTCATAAACAAATCATTTTCGATCGTGTGAGTTGTGTCTGATTCTGGGCGGTCAAAGTGATAACTAAAAACAAAAGTTATCAGTTGTTTTCCCGCGCCAATCAACTTATAAAAGACAATGAATAGACACTCAAAAAAAAATCGGCATGGAAACGTATAGAACAATATATATTTATATATAGATCGAATATAATAATTCTTGAATAATACAATACGAAATTGAGTCAAATCTACACGTTAAACTTTCACGTCTGCGTCTAGAAGCTTCGAATAAGAACTTAGTTCAACCAAGTTAAAGATTCCTATGAGCCCCTATGCTTTGATTGATTATTCAGGATTCAGCTGTATCTATTCGAACGAAAACTTCCTTCGCCTTTATTCTCACATAGCCATTCAAATATGTACCCCTACAAATAGTAACTCGATGTTCTAGTGGCTAACGCTTTTGGTTGCCAATTTTTGTGTAGGTCAAGCAACTCTCAATAGTCAACCATAAGATAGGTAACAAAAAAATATTTACACTTAGTTATCCAGAAGGTGACTTAGCATAAGGTCTTTCAGACAGGTACCTTAATATTACTAATTTCTCCCGCTATAAAAGTCATGAATTGGTACCGGTTTTGGAAACAGGCAGTGAATTTCAAATTTAATATATAAAAAAAACATATAACGTTGAAAATACATTAGATTAAATACACGATGATTTGCCGAATCATCCAGTTTATACATTAAATAAAATAAATGATGCAAGCCTTAGTTCCTAATATGTAGGACGAGATGATAGGCCACCACTTTTCGCGGTCCTGACATTCTTCTCTCTTTTCTGAAATTAAAAAATATATATATGAAAAACAAACTCTTCTCTAACTGCCTTCACAGTCACCAATCTTTTTAGACATACTCTTTTATTTTCTCTGCTAAGGACCTCAAACTTCTTAACTACTTGACCAATTTGGCTAAGACAAGACCTGAGTCGTCTCCGCCCCGTGTATCACTCACTTACGCACCATAAACCTGATTTGCTATTTTCTCTATTCATTGTATCAATTAATATGGATATGTGATCCTCCATGTAGACTTTAATACCACTAATTGCGTAGAACTCGTCAATCGAATCAGTGCAAAACCAAAATCCGTTTCGTATCCTATTCAGTGCGTTTGTAGGCTTATCCTAACAGCATTTGGTACAGTGCAGCTCCAAATGTTTTATAAGAAACAAAAGTATTCTTTCTAGGAAGCATAAAAATTAATAAACAAGTAATCAAATCGAAAAGCTTTCTTTTGCATAAGCTTGAGAAGCCGTCAGCGTCTATTTAACTAACAAAAAAATTATGAAGCCCTTTTTTTCATTATCTCGGTTTGGTTTGTGCAGGCTTTAAAGGTAAAATACTCGACGCATTCAACCGCTGGCTTATTCACAAGTTGACACTGTCCGACATAACCATTGAACGAAGGATTGCGGAAGCAAAATAGAGACCCGGATCTGTTTGTGTGGCCAACTTCCTTGTAATGTCGGCGACATTTATGTATAATATAAAAATAATGAAATTGGAGTACGTGATATTATTATATTATAAAAATATTTATAATAGTATATTCAAATTAAAGCTCTTGCTATACGCGAATAGGAAAATATACGATACGAGTACATAGGCACTTGTAGTTATACAAAAATATAAACATTAGTGTTTGTATGTTTGTTCAAGATAAAGTGAAATAAATATTTGGAACGGCTATGTCATTTCATCAACATAACTTGCATTTAAAGCGTCACTGTGTAAGTACAATTACTAAGGATTAGGGACTAGTAAGTAATAAATAAATAAATATTAAACGAACTTTACATATTCTAGCTCCAATTTAAGCAAGGATCTTATACTTTGTGTACTTAACAACCAACAGGCATATATATTAATATGCTTTCATACATATTATACACAGATACACCCCCATAAATGACTTCACTACAAGAGGATCGAACTCTTAGGCCGGTATTCTAGAACGAGACTCAATGTTGATCTTTACTTAAATTGAGTAAGAAAAGGATGGTACTTTTTATCGTGTAAAGCGCCCTTTCTCACTCTACTTAAGTGAAAATCAATGCTTGAGTACCATTCTTGAATACGGGCCTTAATAGAAATCTCAACATTTATAAAAATCTGAATGTGAATATTTTTATAACGTTGACTGTACCTCTGGGACAAGATAAACTTGCAAACAGAATTAAATGAAACATCGTCGGTGTTACAATTTTCGGTTGGGTTTTCATGTTCACTAAAGGGGATCTCTGTGGTCAATGAAATTAAAACTTATCCGCATAATAATGATATAAAAACAGAAATGTCATTCTTAAAGATAAGCATGAACTGTGACAGATAAATAAATGGATTAAAACTCATCATTCATCATCAGCTCATTATACGTCCCCACCGAGGGGCATTTGAATTTCTTTATAGGCGTGCGCAGATTTTCTGACGATGTTTTCCTTCACCGTGGACGAACGTAAATAAATTTCGAAAACTCTCAAACACATCTGGAGGGTGCAGGTTCAAATCCCGCCTCAGCATTATATATTAAAGGCTTATTAAATTACAATTATAAATAAATAAGAGCGTCGGTGACTCAATGGTGTGGACTGTTGCCTTCCAATCTAGAGGGCGCAGGTTTAAATCCCGCCATGTACCAATGCGTACCCTGCAGTGGAACGCAATAGGGTACTTACTCCTGATGATGCAATTCTGTTTTGGGATGACAATACTGCTTGTAGTAATATTACTGGGTTACAAAGAACCTAAATTTTATATTTATATATTCAGAATGTGTATTCACCATCAGCTCATAAACGTTTTTCACTAAGGGGCACGAGTCTACCCGTAAAGGGTGATTAGACGTTAGTCGTCCACCAAAACCATTTCTAGGAAGAATAAGTCCGGTACACAGAAACTATTTCCCAATTCAGGGTATTTCTAGTTTATGCAACTTAGTAACCCGACTGAGGGATTTCATGTAGGTAATAAAATCTCGGCCACATTTCATTAAGAGTCTTTACACAGTGTAGGTGTGCCTCGACGTTATTCCGTTAACCCGCAAACGCTATTTGTTTTTTACGTCTTAAGTAAACGCGCCCAAAGTAGGCTTTTAGTTTTATGGTGCGAGAAATGTATGCCGTATGTCGTAAATGGATAACAAAACAATTTCAGGCGGGAACTTTGGGAATCGGTGGACGTTAAAACAAATCCTATTGGTGGATTTAAGGGTTCAATATAAAATTTTTGTGTTAAACGTTTTAAGTTATATAGCAGTATGTTCTATGTTACTGGGGTTATTTTCTTAGTCCTTAACCCTTTGACCGCCAATGACGCCTTAAGGCGCCAGACACAATAGATTGTCTATTGTGTCTGGATTCCCGGCGTTCAATGGGTTAAATTGGACCATAGCGCCCTTTGGTCTCTCCAACCAGCCCACCTCCCTCCACAAGATTACTCTACTCGGTCTTCTCAAGGCGTCCGCAAGTGTTACTGGTGAACCTTTAGTTTCCTTGCGGATCTGGGCCACGCTTGTACACCTAAGGAGCACATGCATATGGTAGTATTTGTATTAATAAAGTATATTAAGTAAAAGATATAGATTGAATTTCGTTAAAAAAAACAAGCAATTAAAAATATTATTATATCAAAGTCCCTTGAATTCATTAAAAAACGTGAACAAGAAAATATGCATTTTCATTTCAAGACGGCGTTAAATAAGGCTTCCATTCACAACCGAAGTAATTAAAGAAACTAACTCCAATTTGTTTCTGTACGAAAGGTGAAGCAATAGTTTGATGTTGATTGCTATTGAGGAAACTCTATGGGAACTACCACAGATTTCCCAATACAGGAGATGGGGCAAGCCGCGTTTTTAAGTGCGACAAATGTAAGCTCAACGAGCATACACTAGCTGCCAGTTTACGCTCTGTGAGACCAGTCAAGACGCACGATATAAGAAAAATTACCGTTTTTCTAAAAATGCCATCCTGTGCAATTGTAACATGCCATCATCGCAATGAATCAGTAATTTACCAGAAATATAATAACTTTTCACAGGTAGAACCGAAAAGAAATTGCGACACTGGACTGCCTATAAACTTGGCGGCTTGTCCAGTCTAATGTATATTCTGATGTCTATGGGAACTACATTGAGAATAAAAGTTTTTTTTTCAAAGATACAGACTTGCCTCTTATTTAAGGCTCCTTGAGAAGGTTGTATACAAGTAGCAACTAGGGTATCTGGGGCCATATCGAAAAATATAAATGCAGTGGAAGTTCGATGAAATGGCCCACTAAAGGATTTTTCTACCAGTATTGACGACCCATTTGTGTAATTAGACGTTGGGTACTATACCAAGAGATCCGGGTTTGATCACCGGACAGTTCATAAATTTGGTCTGAGTGTTTTCTATGTACAAATGTATTATTTACAAAAAAATGACATACGTATGTTTATCCGTTGTATAGCACCAATATTAGAGGATAATTAGTTTGGAGCTAGAGGGCGCTATATATATAAAATATAACTGTCTATCCGTTATTGGTCTCCTTCATGCTGTCCTACCGTGGTCAGGTGTATCATTGACCGTTTTGTACACTTTGTAACATAAAAAATGCATTTATTAGTAGAAAAATGATTATCAACTAAATAGTAAAGTATTTATTGAACTTAATCATTAGTACTGATATGTCGGCTTACAATATGACATATATATATATATATATATATATATATATATATATATATATATATATATATATATATATAGTTAAACGCTTTAGTTTTAATAGTTCTAATAATGATATAGTCTAATTTTGATAGATATAGTATAATATAAATATTCAAAATCTCACGCCTGGAAGAGAAGTTGTACCGCCCTTTAACATTAAATTACAGCATAACACAAAGATGTGTAAACACAATTTGAATTCCAGACACGCTTTCCCGTAAAGGTGGGACTCGGTGAGATTTTGCTTTTACCATAATTACTTTAGGGTAGTGTAAATAAAGATACAAACGAGGATGTTGAATGTTATATTATGCTTATATTATAACATTCAACATCCTCGGTGGTTCATACCACTGAACCATCGACGCTCTTATGCAATTGATTTAGTTTTTTCTTTATATCTTTTTTTATCACAATTCGCCATTCAAATTGCCTCTAGGTTAGTAACCTATTTCAGCTTAATGTGAGATTGTTAAACAAATTGTATTACCAGCACTTCACCCACGGGCTGTCACCTCAAATAAGTCTGCGTGAACAGAATTCAAATCGAGTATTTCCCTCAGATGAGGTAAACATCACACAGTGAGGTACTCAATCACAAATAAGATGGTGGAAATAAACTTTGGTTATGGTTCGCTTTTCGAGGTGGTATGAATATTAGAATGTGAAGCTTATTTTGATTGTAAAACTAATGGGTGTAGGTACTACGAGTACAACGACGTTGAAAGAAAACGTTAAGGTCAAAAGTTTTGATGAAATAATTAAATTTATTGATGAATAACTGCGGTAGTTAAGAGTTTGCGAAACGTAACCAATGTTTAAAACTTGCATTATAAGACCGAAAAAAATAATAAAAAAAATTTTCAATTTGAAGCTGGTGCCAAGTAAAACAAAAACTGTGTAAAGAACTATCTGTCTAACAACTAACGAAAGTTGTATGATTAGTATTTATATTACTACTATTACAATCATCAAGATTATTGTGAAAATGCTAAGATACCTGTTTAAACTGTGTACATTTCTATGGCAGCCTAGAAATATATCAGAAGTCACAAATACATTGTCGCATCAAAGCAAATTACTATAAGGCATCGTTGACAAAAGAAAATAAACAAAGTAATATTACCACATTGTGAACGGGAAACCCACGCCCTAAAGGGAAAACTACACGTCACGCTGAAGCAAAAGAAAAACAAAGATAAACCGTACAAACGTCTATGTATGTTTGAGCATACGTTTGTATGCCGATCGTAAATCTTATTTTACGCCTGTCCCTGCGAAGTGACTCGTGCCGCGTACATACAAAGCAGACCCAAGGCTGGTAAAAATAGAACATCTTTCCATAAAATACCTCATTATTATGATAATATATTAAAGAGAACTGCAGACAAAAGTTTGTGGAATATAATGCTACGTCACTGAATTTTTGAATTTCATTATTTTTCGTAAATTCTGCTCTTTGCTAAAAGGCCAACTATTAAGAAACGGCAACGACTACAGTGATCATTATTATTTTTACTCGTTGCTGCTTATAAAGAAAATTTTTTTTTCGAAGTCCTTTTTCTCTTAAGTAATATTATGCTTTGTGCTTTTTCTATGTTACACAGTGTACAGGACGGTAAAGACGCTCACCTGATGGTAACTTATACGCTTGACCATGACAGAGCGGAATTGAATGAGACCAACAACTGACAGTTATTATTTTCCATCAATGGCACATGGCGCCCGTCATCCGAGACAACAGATGTTAGGTCTCTTGTACCCGATAATTTTACTAGCTACAGTGCCTTCATCTCTCATAACATAACATTCTATTTCACGGGGACGATATATGTTGTGAATTTATAACGTCTTTCACACAAATGAAAATTAATCACCCTTATTACACTTGTGAAAACTCCAAACGCAGGTCCGTTCTGTCGTAACACCAAAAAGAACTTGACAAATTATTCAAAGAATCGTCCTTTACAGGAAAATACGGGACATTCAAGAATAAGTAAATTAACCAGTGCATTTGCCCAAATGTTGTTAGCTGGCTTTTAGTGGCGGGTCCGGAATGGCCTTCGGATGTGTTCCGAGTAAAATCCCTAAGGATACGCAGTTAAGGTCGTGACAGACGTTGTTTGCGGAAAAACTGCGGAACTTAAGAAAACTCCTAGATAGGTTTTACAAATGAATTGAGATTGCAGCTTATTCTGGAGGATTGGAATGTATGTAAGCACAAAGTGACACTTAACTTTGTCCAGTTTCTCACACAGAGAGAAATTCACTACACTTCTCAATGTTAGAGACCGTACGTGGTGAAAACAATCTCAAGGCCGCGACTAAGTTCGCGTGTCAAATAATAATCTATAATTATTCTTTAGCTATCTGAAAATAAAAGTCCCATCGAAATCGGTCAATCCAGAGATAAGATTAATATGGGCAACAAAAAAATGATTATACTTATATTACGTTAAACTTTAATATGCATCTATCAAAATTATCATATAGCAAAAACACCCTCCAATTTAATTTATTCATATAGAAACATATATACAGATTGACTGACGACGTGGTTAACGTAGTGGATACCCTGATAATGGATATCAACTGGTCCACGTGGTAGTCATTAGGGGAGGCCTTCGTTTAGCAGTGGAAGTATTAGGTTGTAATAATGATAGATATATGGAAAAACCAAAGTCACATTTCACCACGCTAGGATAGGCTCAATTTATATCTATTTCTAATGACAATGACTTTTTTTTAGGTCGTTACCTTAAGTAAAATCTGCTGAAGCGTGGGACACACTTACCCAGTGATTCAGTATTCCGGATAAACGTTTGCAAGCTATTCGTCAACAACGGAAATCACTGTTTACATTATCACAGGGCACAAGATCAGGATTAAGGCATCCAAAGCTTTATACTTCCTACTACAGCAATCTAGTACCGTTATAAATCTTCGCCTCGACTATTACACCATTTGGTGTAATAGTCGAGGCGTCGACCACTGTACTAAGGGTTTCGGGTTCGATCCCCAGACATCACACACATTTGTGGGCATGAACATGTCTTTTTGTATGGTCTGGGTGTTTTCTATGCATAATATTTGTTTTTTATATATGACCAAGTGTATAGGACGGTGTATAGGATTTTTCAAAGATGCTATACAAAATTGAAAACAAATCAACCCAGTCGAAGCCCGCATGAGCTTAGCAATTAAAGTAGGTACATCATAAATTAGCCCAGTAAGAATACTCAGTAAAAAAGCATTACGTTGATTGAAAGCTCGTAAAAGGCACTCAAATCTTCACTCTAAAGTAGTGCAAATATAAAAGTTGGCTGCAAAGCTAGAAATGTAAGTGTGACTGAGGCTTCTTAGTGTTAAGAGACTGGCTGGCTGGACGTGAAAAGAGTTAAGTTGACATATCACACACTCAATAAGGTTACCTAACTAAGAATTTCCGTGCAATCCTTTTGACTGACTTTAAAGGCATGATTGGAGTCCCAGTACCGAGTTGATTCTTCATTTTACCTCATAAAAGTTAAGCAAATAAGAACCTAGTTCAATGTTTTTATTTTCTATCTCTCAATATCTCTGATATTGGGTGCAGATGGTCTTTAGGACCAATAAATTGACAATTTGTTTTTTAAAAGTTATACAGTGTTTTTTAAATGTATTGTAACTTTTTGAGGTGTCTTAGAATGTATTATATTTTTTGAGACCCAAGCCAACCCATCTCGTGTTATCTGCTGAAGGGTAATAGAGACTTTGGGACCGGCAAAGACGCACTGAACTAGACGGGTTGTGGTCTGAAGTCCTCACTTGTTGTTATTTGTAAGAGTCGGCTTAGTTTGTTCAGCAGTGACTTTGTATAGCTATAGGTTATATTTTTACATAAGTGAAACAGGAATGTTTTGCACTTTTCTATTTTAGAACAAGGTCATTGTAGCTAGTGAAATTACCAGATATAAGAAACCTAATATCTGCTGTCTAGAGTGACAGGCACAGTGCGGCATTGATGGAGAGTAATAACTGTCAATCGGTTGTTGATCTCCTTCGATGCCTCTGTCATGGTCAGGCGGATCACGTTCTATCAGGTGAGCGTCGTTACCGTCCTGTACACTTTGTCACATATAAAAGTAACCAAGGACAAATGACACTCTTTGTGATACTAAAGTTATCAGCCACCAAATATCGTCATTGTATAACATTTTTTCAATAGGATTATTTAACATCTTTTTATTTAACATTACCGCGACGTATGCATTTAAATTTAGGCTTGTGTATATTTTGTACGAGCTGTTACATCATTTTGACTTTTATGTTTATTTAGGTAAAGTGTATACTTGTATTGGCTAATAGAAACACATTTATTTGTTATTTGAACTATTGGCTTACTATTTCTATTATTGGCGCTGCTACAGAATAAATAAATCTATTATACGATAGCATCGAAGAGCGTCGGTGGCTCAGTGGTGTGGACTGTCGCCTTCCTACCGGGAGGGCTGAGGTTCAACCCGACACGTACCAATGTATTTTCGAATTTTCGAAAATATATGTACGTTATCCGACGCTCTTACGGTGAAGGAAAACATCGTGAGGAAACCTTCATGCACGCCTGCGAAGAGATTCGAAAGGTGGTGTGAAGTCGTCCAATCCGCACTGGGCCCGCGTGGACGACTAAGGCCTAATCACCCTATACGGGTAGGCTCGTGCCCCTCGGTGGGGACGTTTAATGAGCTGATGATGATGATACGATAGCAAAATATCAGTCCCTTACACAATTAAAAATTAAAAATATCAATTTATATTTGTATTGTAAACGTCCTCTAGTATTAGGTATATTTTCAACAGTAATCTTGAGTAATTGAACTGCGTATTTTTCGAAACAAAGCTTATTTCAAATACCGTTTTATTCTTCTAATGACTTATTCATGATACACTTGCTAAAGAGGCAATGAATTGAATATGAATAACAATTGACAATTTGTTTTTTACCAACAAAACTTTTTGTAACAAGAATTCCTCTGATAAAAACCTGTGGGCGTCTACGCTTCAGCTAGTAATGACATTGCTTCAGTTTTAGTATTGAATTTCAAAATTGGAACTCTCAGGAACAATTTTAAATTTTAAATTCAGAACGCCTGTGAGAGGTGAAAGCAACAAAGGCTCGCTAGCTATGTTCTCACGACGGAAGAGGTCGAAAACACTTTTGTTAGGGTTGGAGCTGCCAGTTATATGCTGTTAATTAGGATACGAGTTTATAAAGAATTAAATAATTCCCAAAAGAAAAAATCGTTTGGTTGAAACCTGAAAAGGTTTTGTTTATTCTATTACGTGGATATCGGATAAACAAATATAGGCATGTGAATTTTTCAAGTAACAACATATAAGTACAATTTAATAAATTTATGACGCAGAGAAAATTTTTAACTGACTCAAGTCAAGTGAGTAAAAATAATATATGACTTCATTCATCATTTAGTAAGATTTTTATTGCATAAAATCGTTATTCATGAAAAGCCTATTCATAGAATAGAATTCTTTTTAATGGGTATGATATTATAATATTTACTTATGAACATAAGTTAAAAATAATTTTATTTTCAATAAAATGATTAGTCACAATGTAACTAAAGTTGATGTTTCCGGCCGACCTTAGAAGTAGGCTCTATAACTGCATCTCAGTTCTATCAACGAATTAATTTGTGACACGGAAAATAAGTAAACAAAATATTTATTCGTAGTACCAACATAAATAAATAGGTACATTGAAATGTAATAAAGCTCCTGAGTATTAAGTAAAAAATATTTTATAAAACCTTGGATTTGAAGTTTCATTAGCAGTAAGTCGGAGACTAAAAGAAAATTGACTGTCAAATTCGCAAGTTTTTGACAATATATTCCCCCGAAGTGCGAACATGAACAACTCAAATTTATTCTTTCCAAAGATTATCCCGAACGGTGATCCAACAAATGAGGCTCTCTTCTGTGATCGTTTTAAGTGCCATTGAAATTTTTACTTTGCTATCTAGAGCCTTGTTAATTTGGCCATTGAATTTCAAATGTGTCTAAGGTTATCCAGCCTCCGTGAATAAGTCTAAATTGCCTCGTTAGGTGTTAAATTGAACAAAGTATCAGAAGTCAATATTTTTTGGTTTAAGAATGTTAGGTCTTTTGGATAAAACTGACGTTTATTATAAATAATGTAATATTAATCAAAGTTATAAATCCATTCGTTAAATACGATTTCCCAACTATCAATTTTTTAATAACTTGTAACTTTTAGTTAAAATGAATTTTGAATTACTAGCCCATGTATCAATAAAAATGGATTTCCAACTAAGATTATTTATTCGAAGTTTTTATTTATGTTTAATTGAAGGAGCCTACCATTGAAATTACTTTAGTATCATAATTGTCACAATTAAAGATAACTTATAAAACTGTATTTCGAAGCACGTAATGACGAATTCTAGCAATCATATATAATCTGAATATTTTTATTTTCTTCACTCAACATTAACATAATAGGATTCAATTCAGAGTCAGTTTTTATAATTTACTACTAGTATATTTTGCTAATTATAAACTCTTTGTAGTAGCGCAACATTTTCAATGCATCTTTTAGTCACGCCAATCTGGGACTGCTAAAAAATTAACAAACTCACCTATCATATATTGTAAATTAGTAGATCACCAAAACAGTTAAAAAAACAAACAATATTTCACATTGGCAACCCTGTCGCTTCAATTTTATCAACAGTGCAGTGCACAATGAGCTATTATGGGGACTCCCCCTAGTTCACGCTAGTTTTAAAACGTCGGGTCCCAGGCTTTGTACTTTACAACTTTGCTGTTAAATTTTAAACAGATAGTAGCGGTAATGTATATAATTAGTATTTGCACGGTGAACTTTGGTTGACAAAAATCACACTGTTATAAACAGTTAAAAGGGTAGAGGTAAAGGTAGGTTCATTAAGGTAGGTCAACTATAGACTAAGAAGACAGCTTTTTTGTTATTATTATTAATATTTGTTTACATTTCAAGGGTCCTATTAAGAAAGCTTCTGCCGGATTTGGATTTTAATTAAAATTAATAAATAAAAAACTACAAGCTATAATTATTGCTAAATTGCGTGACAATAGTTCGGTTGAATCAAAAGTGTTGAAATTAGGCGATGCTGCATCCGGTGACGTATATAGTGTCAGAGGCAGTTCAAATAAGTAATGCATATAGTTAACGTAACATTAAACATATGCCCGAGACATATGCAGTCCAAAATGTTACATTAAACACAAAAATTATATAATACCAGTATTGCTATTTTATGAATGAATTTAAAAATAAGGAATATGAACACACATATGAATATGTAAATATATAGAATTACCACATTGTATATATCACGGAGGCATAAATAAATAAAAAATGCTGAGCTTATTTGACTTACTTCAGAGATAGTAATGATCGTCTTTCTCAGAAGTACATTGTTGAGCAAAATCTTTTCCAATGAAAAACTAGTCAGATAAAAAGTCTACCAGCTCCCACTAGCTGTTCTTTGTATTGGTTAGTGAAGATAAAGAATGGCAATTTTAAACAAAGTTCATTTTCAACACGATATTGTTAACAAACGTTCATTAATTTAACTATACAAAACTTTACACTAACAGTGTCCCTATTTTACGGTGCACAAGTTATGATTTGGTTAACCTCTGCGAGCTGGAAATGTGTTGATAACTTGGTAATTTATATAATGGCCCGGCACTTTCATTTTATGTATTTGTATAAACTAGAGTTCTGTTATATTCTAAATTATTTATATCACATTTTCAAGTACTCGGTGATCTGCTCGGCTCGGCTAAGAGAAATAAAAAAATATATTGAAAACTAAAACAACATAGTACCAAGAAAATAAAAATAAAACCAATATCAAAAGAATCCGTAAATTTATTTTAAATAAAAATGAGTTTTACTTTTTTAAATACCTATCTACTTATTTTTAATTATCTTTGCGCATACGTATTTGAATAAATCACTCGGCTACCATAAAGGACTTGCTTGAGCATTTAAATAAAGCTGATTTTAAAAGAATATTCATATTTTTTTCCGCGTAAATAAAATGAAAATGGAACATTAAATTTTCAGCCCTATTCAGTGGTTAAAGGATCTGGTTAAGGAAAGGTCTGTATTGGTCTGACTGTAACTTTATATAATATATTTGTATTAACACAAATAAAGAGTATATATGTATTTATCTGTCATTATAAGCTCAACATAGTACATTCTCTGTGTTACAATTTGGGTCTTGGGACTTGGGTCTTGGGACTACTTAAGGTACTTTTAAAATATCTGTGGAAATTAAGCCATAGGTACAGTCCAATAGCTTACATGATGCCTTCGTTGCAGCTAATTGAATATCCAGGGTACCATTAAATTATTACATTATGCGTGGGTAGATGGCGCTGACGTTAAAGAGGTAAAACAAGTACATAGTCTAAATTATTTGTTCTCGTTCGAAGACAAATGGCTTTTGAATACAAGCTTGGAACAAAGTTACTTATCTAGAATTTAATTCAAGGCTACATTTCAAACGGTACCATTAGCAGTTGTGGCAGTAGGCATTAAAGAAAATCGAAAAAGAGAAATTCCCTGAAACACTCGGCAAAGGCCTACTTCAGTAGTCTTTCGTGCAAGTATAATTAATTCTCGAGTCGATCTAAAATTAATTACTCCTTCAAGTAATGAATTATTAATGTTATTGTGAAATGGAATTTTAGGTTACACAATGTAAAAGACAATAATTAATTTGGCCTGCGCATTTATTAATCCATTTCATTTCAGATTGCTTGTGAAATTAATTGTAAAATATAAGTTTATTTATTCATCTTAATCATGCATCAACATAACAATAATCCAATGCGTTAATATACATCAAAAAAGTTACATTTTCACACTTGTAATACGGGTTCCATCACTTAAGTTTTCTTAAGTATTTAATTGGCAAAGTTATCATCATCATCATTACAGCTTAAAAATTCCATAGCTGAACATTTGCTCCCCTTAATGATTTCCTAGCATTACTCATAAATATTACTAATATATCCTATTGTATGAAAAATAGGCTTATAAACAGATAAGTGCGCAGATTGATGCTACTTCCCATCTTGTAAACCTCAATATGTACCTAACAAAAAGTTGCGTTTGGTAAACATTCTAAATTTGATACATTTATTCCCATTTCGAAAACATTTCAGAAATTTCATGTGTTAGTTCCCATTTAGTAAACTTTCTGTTGAAATGGGTACAGTCATCATCAGCTCACTAAACGCCCCTACTGAGGGGCACGAGCCTACCCGTATAGGGTGTTTAGGCCTTAGTCGTCCACGCGGGCCCAGTGCGGATTGGACGACTTCACACACAACATTCGAATCTCTTCGCAGGTGTGCATGAAGGTTTCCTCACGATGTTTTCCTTCACCGTAAGAGCGTCGGATAACGTACATATATTTTCGAAAATTCGAAAACACATTGGTACGTGTCGGGATTTGAACCTCAGCCCTCCCGGTAGGAAGGCGACAGTCCACACCATTGATCCACCGACGCTCAAGTAAGTAAAATATAACACGAAAGTAATAATAATGTTGAAAATAGAATTTGCGTACGCTTAATGAAGTAGCCAAAGCTATCGATTTGTTTATTTGCTCTTTGACTGAATTCACCAAGGTCACATCATTTGTTTTATGCTGTTCTTGATTTCTTTTTTTAAATTTTATTTTTCTTAGGTTATATTGTTATTTAATGTTGGAATGATTTTGTGTAATATTATAATTGTCTACGCTATCGCATTGGGGAAACCTGTAATGTAAGTCTTAAGATTACATGTAAATAAATAAAATAAATAAATGTTGTCATATATTTTTAATCCCAGATCAATAGTCGGGTTTACACCATACACAATTATAACATAACATGCAAAATCAAGTATAAAAAATAAACACTCATCACAGATTTGGTATATAAACAAAAAGAATATGTAGTTAAAATATCACAAAGTTAAAAAGAAACACTACAAAGCCAATAACAAAACATTATAAAATTATTAAAAAATTGTTCAATATTTTTTTCAATTTTTGGAATTGCCAAATAGATTGTTAATTTGTATATCGTTTTGGATGGATCTTTTCCTTCGTTTTTATATCATTTCGACATTACTGTAAAACCTACAAAAAATTATATATTGAAATTAATCAAAGCAATAATGTATGTATTTATAATATGTTTATCTAAAGCAGAAACAAAATTGCGTTCGTTCCTTTACTTTTGCGGCATATGGTGTTTTGACAGACATTAACCGATTTTTGTTGATCGAGAATCAATCTTCATACTGTAAAGCTTTTAAAAACCTTTATCTACTTTCCATTTAACTTGACACTGACTGTACCGTACAAAAATAACAATAGTAACGAAGTTTACCAAATGGGATTAAATTTATGAAGAAATGAAATGTTTACGAAACGCAACTGTTTGATAGGTATAATTTGAGGTTTACGAAATGAGGAGTTCACCAATTGGGAAGTAGACTGAATGGTGGTAACTATTCTAAAAATGAAGGGTTTAAATTTTAGTCAAATAGAAACATTAGTCTAGTTTTACTGAAATACAGACAGAAAAACTAAACCTATGTTAAATTACTTCATAAAGTTTCAGAAATCCGCTATTTTATCGCCGAACAGGATACCTAAAGCAAACTCCGCAAAGCTGTCGTAAATCAGCACCTAAATAATATGCAAAACGTTCAGAAGTGAACTCGGAAACGTTAAGGTGAACCTTAGTTAATCCACTTGCAGTAAGGTGTTAGAGCGAGATAGGGTGAACTTGTGTGAGTAGAAGAGGGCATGGTACAGTAGACAACAAAAATCATAGTACCATTTTTTTTTAAATTTAGACGACTAAAGTAAATTTTAAGAATCTTATTTACTTTCTTTAGAAAATAGTTAATTGTATACTTAAGCATTACAAACTTCATAGCAATTGACGGATTGGAATGTTACTCTTAGCACCACCATTACAACATTAATTTTCGAAGTATTTAAAACATAGGCGTAAATATGACGATTACGTTATATTCCCGAACATTTAGTATTACGTAAGCTTTTAAGAAATCAAATACATCTCAGTTCCTCGTAGAGCGTACTGAAGTATAGTTGAAATGTTTTTCAGTTTTCATGTTATTACATGAAATTACATGTTATTACATCTATTGATCCATAAATATTCTGTTACAATCTCAATTTTTTTTCTCTTTCCTTTATCATACAATTTCGATCTTTCGTGTAAAAATATATTATGTTAAAAAATAAGGCATTTTCGTTGCTCACTGTACAGTTGTGAAGGGAAAACCCAAAGAATCTAAACGCCAAGTCATATTGTAATGAGGCAACATTAATGATTACAATACTTATTTTTGTTGTGAACTGTACGAGTAGGAAAGTTTAATGCCTAAGGACTTTTGCAAGTCATGTAATGAGTTAAAATTGATGATTATAATATGACTTTTTGTTGCTGACTGTACAAGTGAGAAGGTTAAACGCCTAAGGCCTCGCGCAATACATTATTCGGATACTGGAGCATAATCCTAACTCGTGTTTAACAACTTATATCAGAGTTTGTGTCTTGAAGCTCTGTTGTTACACTTTATGGTTTGCAAATTTTCTTTTAGCTTACGAACTCAGTGCAAAGTTAAAATCTCTGCTAGCTACAAAAAGCATAAGAATTGATAAAAAAAATTTTCGAATAAAATTGCGGGAAATTTAAAGTAATATTTTTATCCAAAAATTTTTATTTAATGTGTGCCGAGTCAGATAATTTAAACAGCGCTAAGAACACACCTATTGGGTCAATTTTGAACAATATTTTTTAGTAAAGCAATACATTTTAAGGAATACATAATGTACCCAATCTTGGCAAAGCGTGTTTTGCAATAATTAGAATAATAAAAGTTATTAGGATTTTTTATAACTTTTTTACGCTGCTTAAAAAAGGATGGGGATCTTTTACCTTTGTTACCATCATCATAAATTGCAGCCTAATTTCATGTCCACTGCTGAACGTAGGCCTCCACTAATGATTTTAATATGCACCAATTCTTGTCAGTCGACTTCCATCCATCCAGCTACCCGCCCTACCGGATCATCAGTACAGGTTGGAGTGAACCTGTGCTCCCTTTATTATTTTTACCTGTATTTTATTTATTTTTCAATCAACCTTACCTAACCTTAAAGAAACTGGGTATGTTCTTCTGCGTCGTCTCCTCACCTCATTATTTTCCTTTATTCCTGCTTACACAATGTGATGGGATTTGTACGTTGTTGGAACATTACTTGCTATCTTTTTACAAAATACGTGAGGCAAGTTTAGGCTTAGTTTACTAGGCGGTAGACTGAGATACCATCGGATTTCCAGGTGTCGAACCATAAAATAGGCGTGTGCACTTTTCTATTTCTGGGTGAGGGCACTGTAGCTAATGAAATTGGTGGTTATAAGAAACATCGTGTTCAGATTGATTCTCTGAAATATTGCTTTGTCACGGTTTACTGGCCCGATAACTTTATTACATAAAAAAATACCTGGGTAAGATCATTGTCTATTAATTCAATGGGAGATTCATTTTCTTAACACATACATGATTATGGATTATGATTGTACATGCAAACTTTATGTATGTGGTAACAGAGTTTCAAACTAAAACGGCTTTGTTATGTTGCACATTGTTGTCGTTATAACATTTGATATAACTTGTTCGTCTACTTCTAAGGCTGAATAACTTCCCCAACAATGTGCTACTCCAAGCTAGCTCCTTTAATAACTTCGCGTTGTTGGAAATTCATAAAACACAAATATTGTTTAAAATAAGACTGGTGCCCCGAAGAACGCGTGCCCATGTATTTTATGTTGGGTTTTATTTATTTATTTATTTATTTATTTATTGTTTATGCACACATACAAAATAGTCAGAACAATATATAGTGAGAAAAAAAAGTACAAAGGTACTGCTTATTCCGAATGGAATTTCTTCCAGCAGTCCTAAACAGGAAAAAAAACATACTGAGACAGGCAGACAAAGTGCGCAACTACACAAAGAAACTATTACATAAATACATATTTAACTAAGTTTGTTACCTGAAACCTCACATTCATATATAAATATATACATACACTAACATAGATATATAAATATAAACACATACATACCATCCCAAAATTTATATATATAATATACATAAACATACATAATTAAAATAATTTCAGCTAGGAAGATAGAACCCCTTGACCCGTTTTTTGAATATTGAAATACTAGGGCTGTCTCGAATACTAGATGGAAGAGAGTTCCACAATCTAACTGCATGCACAGAGAAGGAATAAGAAAAGAAGTCCGACTTATGCGGTGGGAAAGCTAGCATTGATTTTAAGTGAGACCTACAGGGATCGTCAGGAATACGAGCAAAAGTAAAACGACACTTTAGGTACGAGGGATAAGAAGGATTATAGAGCACGTTGTATATAGAAAGCAAAGAATACGTGAATTTCTACGAAGTCGAATAGGAAGCCACCCAAGCTCAGACCGAAACTGCGATACGTGATCATACTTCTTGAGCCCAAAAATAAAACGAATAAAAAGATTTTGCAGACGTTCCAACATATTTAATTGCTCCTCTGTGGCATCAAGACAGCAAACGTCAGCATAATCAAGTAAAGGCAGTAAAATAGACTGGGCAAGAGCGATTTTTGTTGATTTGGGCAAAAATTTTTGGAGAATTTTCAAAGAATGTATAGAGAAATAAATTTTCCGACTGACATCCCTTAAATGACAACCCCAATCAAGGTTAGAATCAAAGATGACTCCAAGATTTTTAGCGGAATCAGACAACGGAATGGGGACGCCATCAAAACAAATAGGACAAACAGACGACAAATCCAAAGCATTACGCATACGCTTACCACCTATGATCATGGCCTGAGACTTATTTGGATTTACTAGCAACCCAAAGGAACTAGCCCAGCTACTAATCTTAATCAGATCATCATTGATCGCTTCAATTGCAGAACCAACATCAGCCACAGAAAAATGACGATACAGCTGCAGATCGTCTGCATAGAGATGATAACAGGAGCTGATAACACTTGTTACAGAATTAATGAAAAGGGAGAAAAGCAAGGGAGAAAGGACACCACCCTGAGGGACACCTGCCTTGAGCTCACACCAATCAGAGAAACTAGCATCAAGGCGAACACATTGCGAGCGCCCACGAAGATATGAGTCAAACCAAGCCAAAGAACCCGGTGAGAAATTGAAAGACTGCAGAATACCAAGGAGAACATCAAAATCAACCGAATTAAAAGCATTACTAAAGTCAAGAAGAACAAGTATAGTAAGAGATTTGTTCTCCATAGCCCAACGTATGTCATCAGTAACATTAACTAAAGCAGAAACAGTACTATGACCCATACGAAAGCCAGATTGATATGGATTCATTAGATTATTGGACAACAAAAAATAGGAAAGCTGCCTATGCACAATGTGTTCAAGGACTTTAGCGAGGAAAGGTAAAATACTAATTGGACGGAAATTAGAAGGGTCTGAAGGATTGGCAACTTTTGGAAGAGGGATGATGTGAGCTAATTTCCAAGCTGAAGGAAAGGTGTTCGAAGAAATAGAAAAATTAAATAAGTGAGTAAGGATAGGGAGAAAAACCGAAAGAGCAGACGTAATCATTCTTGAACAAATATTATCACTACCAACAGCAGTAGAAGAAATAGCAAGAATAGATTTTTTAACCTCGTCCTCAGAGACAGTTTTCAGCTTAAAACTCGCACAGGAAGGTAGCGGGAGCAGGGACAAATCGCGCAAAGTGTTGTTCTTTACACCAGAATCCAAAGTTACAGGTGGTTGAGAGAAAAATGAATTAAGAGAACAAATATCAATGTCTTCAGGACCGCTGACAGCAGACTTGCCAATGCCAACAGATCTCAAAAACTTCCACGTATCAGCAGGGTTGCGATTGAGTAACGAGTCATGAAAATAACGTTTCTTGGCATCTCTACACAACCTATTACAGCGGTTCCGAAGACATTTATAACGCGCCAAGTTCTGCTCAGAAGGTCGCCCATTATACCTTCGCTTAGCTCTGTCCCTAAGTGCCATATAATCTTTGATATGTTTTGTTATCCAAGGAGCTGGGTTATGCCTTATCCTTACTTTTTTCAAGGGAGCATGACGATCAAATAGATTAAGAATGGATCTGGAAAAGTATTCAACCTTCATGTCGATACAATCACTGTTAACCACAAATGACCAATCAATATTACTCGCATCACGACGAAGCTCTTCCGCATCCACTCCGGAGAAACCTCGGAGACATGCAAAACGCGTTTTGCGCTTAGGTAGCCGAATACGATAGCTAAGATATGTCAAATCATGGTAAGAGAAAGACGAAGCATGTTGACCATATGTGGATAGAAAACCGGGAGAAGAAACAATCATCAGGTCAAGCCAAGAAGGAGCACAGTCTGGAAAGTGGTGTGTAGCAGACAGGGGTAAAATATGCAAATTGTATGAATTATTTTTATTTGATTTATTTTGATTTTCACATACTTCTATAGCTTTAATATCCACTGCTGGAGACAAATCTCTTTTTTTATTCCCCTTCATGGCCTTATTTCATCTTTGACGAAAAAGACGAACCCGCCGTATTACCTCACTGCATGTTTGGGAGAAGCTTGATTGCTTTGTGGAAGAACACTCCACAAGTGAAATAAATTTCGGTCTGAAATAGTATATGTTGGGGCTCCTAACATCTCTTTTAGTTTTCTTTGTTTACACCGTTCATACCTTTTGTAATTTTTCCATATTATATTACACTGACAACTAAAAGACAGTTATTATTCTTCATCAATGCCGCACTACGCCCGTCACCGAAGACAGGTGTTAGGTCTCTTATACCCGGTAATTTTACTAGCTACAGTGCCCTCATACCGAAACACAGAAGTGCAAAACACTCCTGTTTCACGGGACGATATCTGGCACTGCGGTAAGGTTTTTAGTTTGTTGTTAGTGTTATATATAATGTAATACTTATAATAAAAATAAGCTCAATTTATTTTTTTACCTTTGTGATATTATTTTTTATTGTTAATAACGTTTCATATGTGAATAAAAATCCATACCGCCTACAGTTGCCAACAAACCAAGTTTTCCGCCAGCAAGCAAGCCGAATACATTTACGAGGAATGTTCCCGAGATCCCATACAAATCTAATAAAGCTCGTCTCAATCTTTGCGACAACTAGACGTTATGAATGCGGACTCCAACCACTTTTTGTTGAACTTTGCCGCTATTTAAATCAAGAGTTTGCGAACAAAGGATCTTGTGAATTTCGCACGGACTTCTCGGCAGAGACAATGCTGGGATTTGAATAAAATGTCCATTGCAGAACTCGAGCCGGCCGTATTATGGTTAGATTTTGAAATAGGTATTGGATTTTAGAAATCATATGGTTTGAGGTCACTAAGTACAAGCATTATTTGCTTTGATAGTGGCCTTGATAACTGTGCGTAAAATGTGTAACTTTCTTTGTCGCTTAAACCTAAAAAAACTATTTTCAAAGATATCAAAACAATAAAGATGTGGTAAATTCAAATTCTTTTGTTCCAACCTGTGTTGTTTCTCGAAGGTCTAAAATAAAACATAAAGTATCACATATTGACCCTGTTTGAATACAGTAAAACCAATTTTATAATTCGCTAAATGACATAAGATGTATAAATCGGCAATTAGATCGCTAACTAGTGAAAAATATTTTTGGACTTTTAACCGCCAGGATTCCAGACACAATAGAAAATCCATTAATTTTGTTGGATATATGCGCCAGCGGTAAATATCAAATTTATGACAGAGCGCCGTCATGATCGTGCACTTACGATTCTTTATAAAAAACCAAGACTACAAAACGGGTATACCAATTGTTTCGCAACGCGAAAAGACCCGAGAAAAGTCAGCGGTAGATAAACAAATGTTATTGCTTATCTTACCATTAGCAGATAAGCAAAAATATTAAAGAAGTGAAATCGCAGAAGGTAGTAAGGACCACATTTTGTATGAAAAATGGGCAGGGTAGCTTCAAAAGTAGCGAGTTACGGGACCTTTTTTTTATATTTTGGGCTAATTCAACAGAGAACGGGACAACTGTAATTAGTCCTTATACTTCATTGATACACAACAACACTAAAAAGACTTACAAAAATAACTGAAGATATTATATTCTTCTTGTTAGCGTATCGATGGAAAATACATAAACTGTTGAAGCTCAAAAGCTGAAGCTACGGCGACTGCTTTGTAGGCGACAGTCATTACATCTTGCTACGAATAGTTGTTTGGGTACCTAAGGACATGACACAAATGAACCCATGTTTAGGCTGCCCCAAAAAGGTCCCTTCTACAAGTTTATAATATACACCTGTCAGGGACTCATAATCAGGATCCAAAGAAAATCTATTGTTTTTTATTTAACAATTTATGCACATAAGACAAGACAAAACACATTAACATGGAAAAGTACGTTTAAATGCACAACTTATTTCTCAATTAAATTAAAATTACTTCTGGAATCTATGCCCGCCGTACGTGAGAGGCTGTTATCTATTAAATACTTCCAGGGTATTAATACAACCCACAAAGAATTTCCATTAATATCAGGGCTTTGAGGAATTAATTTATTGAGCTACATATTTTGCAGCAAAACTATGTGGGCAGGCCAAAAATAGATTGCAACCGGTTGGATTACACCGCGTGGGAGCTGTGTAGGTGGACTGTTTCGAACTAATACCTTGCATAACTGGACGATATGTGAAACCTCAACATACGTCATTATTGCACTCAATTCATTTTTAATTTTGCCATTATGTATCCTTGCTGTTCTAATGGTAACTATGTGGCTAGTGATTAGGGGGTTACTGAAGTCTCTTAAACCAGTATTATGATAATAATAGGTCAGCATATTTGTACCACAAATGTCAATGTAATATTATTGTATTTATAATGATACGTTAGCATTTTCGTACCAGTTAAGGCGAAGTAATACTTTTGTAATACTAAATTTTATGCGGTTCACAGAATACAAATACCTACTTACAAAGTTGCAACTGTAAAGTTTTCGAGAAAAGTGGCTGTCTGTAAGATACCATGAATCTAAAAGAGTTCCGTTTTTGCCATTTGCTGCCAAATGGCGTGAAGTCTGCACTTCACGCGCAACCTTTGAATCTGTTTGTGAATATGCCTAGGTTTCCTCACAATGTTTTCATTTACCGTAAGAGCGTTGCCAAGGGCATTATGATTATAACATAGCTGCTAGCAAGCTCCGTTACATGCATTGTTATTGTTAAATTAATTATTTTTCCGCGTTATTAATAACTTATTCGACTTAACGGCTTGATACTGAGTTACGATAGTGAAGATCTGATGGTATAGGAAGACACGAAGTGTTTACCAAAAGTAAGTTATATAACCAAAACACAACCAATATTTAAGGGTGAGTATATTTATATTCTGTGAACCACATTAAGAATTTTTATTATGAAAACTCAAAAAGGATATGTTTTTGGGGTTTCCCATATTTTGAACTGGAACTCTATTTTTTTTTATTGAATCCACACGTGTGGTTTATAAATGCATGCATAGGTTTTCAAAAATTATGTTGAAGTTTTTTATATCATTATTTTATAGAGCCGCTTTTATTGAAGTTAATATCGTCAAATTTAAAAATAATATAGGTATCTTTATTTTTAGAGCATCGGTGGCTCAAAGAGAGCGTCGGTGGCTCAAAGGTATGGACTGTCGCCTTCCTACCGGGAGGGCTGTGGTTCAAATCCCGCCACGTACCAATGTGTTTTCGAATTTTCGAAAATATATGTACGTTATCCGTCGCTCTTACGGTGAAGTAAAACATCGTGAGGAAACCTTCATGCACGCCTGCGAAGAGATTCGAAGGTTGTGTGTGAAGTCGTCCAATACGCACTGGGCCCGCGTGGACGACTAAGGCCTAATCACCCCATACGGGTAGGCTCGTGCCCCTCGGTGGGGACGTTTAATGAGCTGATGATGATGAGGTATTTTTATTATCTATTTAGAATACTTAAAATAAATCAAATCATTTATTTGCAGTATTATACAGGTATATTTGACATAAGTGTTAATTATTTGGTAAGTTCCGCCCTATTAAGCTTTTAACAATGGGCATGCCATTAATGATAAAAAAAATATTAAAAAGGGGAAGGGGTTTAATTTTATATCAGGGCGTGGTATTATTTCCATCATACGATTCGTGCCGAAGCATAGCACTCCCACATTCACTTACTTGTTTTAGTGGAATGCGGCCTTAAAAGCGCAAATGCACTTACTCATAGTGCATAGTCGTCCGATGCGTTTACTCCATTCAATCCAATGGATAACATTGGAACAGTAAAATTTTAAATAAAATAGAGCCATTATAGATATTTTTTATATCAAAACATTTACTTTTTAAACAAAATGTAAAAATATTTTTTTATTACCTACTTAATCGTTTTTACTATACTATCTTTACTTAAATTGAGTAAGAAACGTATAGCGCTCTATACGACCAATAGCGCCATCCATTTCTAACTCAATTTAAGTGGAGATAAACGTTGAGTCTCGTTCTAGAATATCTAGGCCAGCCTTAGACTGAAAATTTTAGTATTTAATTGAACATGTGTTAATTTTTTGTATGAATTGAATACTTATTTTTATGTAAAAGTACTGCATTCCAATTAAAAAGTCTTGCTTTCTAATTTGTATTTTAAATAAATAAAATAATGAAGATACATTTTCATTTATCTTTCATCTTTATTGTCATCTATTTACCTTGCCTTTATGTCATTATTACCAACTGTCACAGACAATATCATAATGACTCTGAACAGACTGAATGTACGTAACCTTCTTGTCATTTATATATGTATTTTATAGACAATTAAGATTATACGGCATTTGCCATCCTAATTTCCTTTGGTCTCAGTTAATTTTACGCCATGCCTTTCCATCAAGATTTACAATAGGCCGTTACCCTTTGTTATGGGATTGTTAATTTTCAGTCTTAATTAAAAACACAATGGTAGACCGATAGCAGTATGATTATTTAATTATAATTAATTTCGGATATAAAAATGCTAATAGCTCATTAAATGTATGGATCACACGTGGATCAAGAGTCTTGTGCCTTCGTGATCAGTGGTCACAACGATGGTTTAGCTCGCTCATTGGTCCGGGCTTCATGGGTTTAAAGCCCGCCGAGAATCCTAGTTTGGTTAGGATAAATCCTAACCAAACTAGGATTCTCAAAAAAATAAAATAATATCCACTCAATAATCACATCCACACAACGCCTTATAGAGCCAAGTTAAGGAGAAAAAATTTAGACCATTCAATCTTTTAAATCTTGAAAAACTAAAACAAAACTTAAGACATTCCGTCTACGTGGAAAAAGTAATGTAAGTCCCCCAACCCCCTAAAATTCCTATCAGTTTATGCGCCTAACATCCTGTAGAATGATGATAATAATTCATGAAATACTGGCTAAGATTTACGACTACATGACAGTGAAAATAGTGTTGTAAAACATTTTAATACCACAACTACAGTCGCAACAACTACTACTAGAGAAAGTTACTCGGGGTGAATAATTTCGATTATTGAGGGTTTTGTACCATAATCCGCCGCGGTCGGTTAATGTGCGCCAGATACTCATATAGAACAGGGTTAACTTGGAACCGAATAGACATTTTCAAGTATATAAGTTAGCTTAAGTACATTTTGGTTATAATCATTATACCAGTATTGAGGAGTATTCACTTCAAACCCATTTGTTGTTTGTTTTCCATTAGTCATAAAATGGGAACGAATATCCTATTTTATAACTCTGTGTTCTGAGATTTAATTTTAAACATCACTTTCGACACAATTTCTAGTCTCAAACTAAGAAAAGAGTATTTTGAAAACTTAACTAATATACTAACGTAAATTACACGCAAATCACACACAAACTCATTCACAAATACGAATTATTTATTTATGGGCGCAAAGAATTTCGTGTTGTACTTTTTTATTATTTTAACGAATTGTATTATATGAATTTGTGTTTTTGGTATAAAATAAATGCTTTTTCTGTCCATCTATATGTCTGAATTAGCCAGACTATACCAAATAGATAGTTCAGTAGTTACTTATCTACTTGTCAGGTAGGCACAACGGAAATGAAACAACAAAACAATATATAATTAAACCATAATATAGAACAAAATGGTCCATCCATGTCAATACAAACCAGCATTATTGATTTTTTTTTATTTATTTTCACTTTATTCAAAAACATAAACAAGAAACTTTTAAGCTCATTTTTTTGTAAAAGAAATTAACTCTCCCGCGGTATTCAGCACAAATTTGGAAAACTAAAACCAGGTACAGTTCCCCCGTCTTAGAATGTTTCATGAACGTGAGCAAATCTCAGGCGATCATTCTCGCCATAGCCAGCAGACCAGCTGTAACCTCCTTTGCTGCTGGTAAGATCTCGTGGGTTTCCAGCAGGAACTGCCGGTTGCTGCCTCCTCTTGTCTCAATCAAGTATGTGTGGGGAACACCGTGACCGAAAGCCCAGTCCACAGCTACGCCTGACCCTTTGCGAGCTTTGAGTTGAGTCACTGTACCTGCTCTGAACCGTATTTTGTCTACTGCTCGCATAGACTGTGGAATGATATATGAATGTCAGATTTAATACCTACATTTCGCCTAGAAAGATTGTTATTTATTCTTATATACATTTTGTTTAGAATTTACATATTAATTGAAGTGTTTCTATGTGAATGAAAATGTATGTTTATGTGAAGTGTTATTTTATAATTTACGACGTAAACAAGTACGACGATTCTGGTGTACGTCAAAAACACGAATGAGTTTATGTTTACATCTCTTTTTGTATTTATTTTAATTGTATTTGTGTTTTGTACGATTAAATAAAAAAAATAGAGGCTGATAAGCAAGTCGGTCTCATTTCGTCGGTTGCAACGTATGTAGGGCTATGGGCCCCGGCTACTTAATTAGAGTGGTAGCCATGTACACCCACCAATCTGCATTGGGCCTGCTTGGGAGGTTACGGACTTATCACTTCAAATCCAAACTGTGTGAGAAGCTCGTACTAGTTGAACGTTATAAAATGATTAAGATTAGATTTAATTTGTTAAATTACTACTACTAGAATGCCATGGATGAATGTTATAAATACACAGTTATTTTTTATATAATTACTTGGTCGACAAAGTTTACTATAAAAGGTATTGTTGATACAGTTAAGACAAAAAATATTAACTTGTGTAAAAAACTGATCTCGCAATCGTGGTGAACTAAAATCGGCGATCGAATTGTGTACTGGATTTTTTTGCACAAATTAAAGATTTCGCTGCTGCTACACGTTTTTCAATGGTGAAAATACTCCGACCCTTGCACCCAAATTAAAATTTCATGAGACTCAAAAAACTTTGACATTTCATTTAAAATACATCCAATTGGAAATATAAAAGGTTTGCTTTGCTAAGTTTAGGTTCATATTTAGTTGGTACCATAGCTTACTTTACTATCGTTTGATGATCCTTGTTATGTAATGGTTGAGATGTCGGCTACTAAACCAGATATACTGGGTTCGTATTAACATTTGTGTGCATTTATTAATGTCTGTTTGTCAGTCATCGGGGTATTTTCTTGGTATAATGAATGTATATTTATAAAAAAATCAAGCGAGTAATTGGTCCCTTGTTTAATTAAGTACCCATACTATTTCGTTTTAAAGGAAGGCAAACGAGTAGACTCATGCTACTCACGGACAATCATAACTCCGATGAAGCAACGAGTGCGTGGGAGTAGGAAATATAGGAAAGGGGAAGGAATTTTTGACCTTTGGTAACCTCAATCACTCGATGAACCACAAAACACGTGTTGTTTCAGACCGGGGTCTTGTAAGGTCGTGGGATCACGGTCGATTTGTCCCTTTGTGCAGAACTATGGGTCTTCCACACTTAACTAGTACAAGCACCTAGCTTCTCTTAATCTCTCTTGGGCTCTCATATATAGGGCTCTCAGCATTAGGTATATACACGTCTAAGCACAATCCAAGGACTGAAACCTTGTCTTAGATAATTTTGAGGAGACCTGGGTAAATCTAATACATGTTCAGGGAGAAAGCGGCTCGACATATGCCGATACTACTATAAGTACTGTACTTAAGCCTCAATCGTTACAACTAAATCTATTATTGACGACCCATTTGGTGTTGCGGTTGAGCCGTTGGCTGCAACACCAAGGGTTCTGGGTTCGATCCCGGGCAGAACAAACATATGTTTGCATGAACATGTCTGTTCGTAATGGTCTGGGTGTTTTCTATGTATAATATGTATTTATTTACAAAAATATATATATAAGTATGTTTATCCGTTCTTTAGTACCCATATTACAGGCTTCATGCTCAACTTGGGGCTAGATGACGCTGTGTGAATGTCAGTCGATATTTATTTATTTTATTTATTATTATAAGCATATTTTTTTTTACCAACATATTATAATTTGTATTGCACCAAATAAAAATGTTTCTTTCTTTCTTTTACATACTATTATCAGATTTCGTATCATTATCTATGTTAGACCAATCTTTGATGGCGGTTGACCAGAAACCCCTTCTTTGTTAGGCAGGATGCACTACGGTTCGTTGAGGCTGACTATTGGTGAGTTTAACGACGTCATTATTATTATTCGGTGATACGAAGCCTATTGAAGCTATAGAATTCGTGTCTTAAGTTTGACCTCGGTCAAAGGTCAAACTGAAAGTTGGATGAATCTTTTGTGACTTTTCTTAAGGACGCGGGGATGCCACATTATCTGGCAACCTCTAGTAGAGCCCTTTAGATATTCGTTTACATTAAATATTTTGTAAAAAGACTAGTTCATTGCAGTGGTACTCGTTATAAGCCGTGTTATTAATTGATATGAATAGGTTATAATTAAAATGAGTATAGTTTTTTTATAAGAAAGAAAGCAAAATTTAGAAAAGTCAATAAAACCGAACTGCTAAAAATAACCACTAAAAAGGAAAAAACAAGCTCTACCTATAGTGCAATCATTATATACTTTTCATGGTATTGCCGGTGGTAGACACACTATACGGTTGAGATTGTATATTATGTAGTGTAATGATTGAAATGAATATGGAAAACCATGAAAGTATATACTATTTGCACTTTATAGAAAATAAAAAAATGTCCCTTTAAGGTATTGTTATAAATATCGAGAATATTTTCGTTATTTATTGACAGCATCCAAGCAAACAACCCACCTGGTTGTAAGTGGATACTCTTAATTATAGTACACGATCGATTCTAAAGCGAAATTACAAAGTACCTAGTGATTAATGTCACCCTTAAAACGTAAATGCTTTTGTAGGAAAGACCGTGTGAAATCGAGATGCCCATGCAACCGGCTTTATATACGGTCTCCATAAGTTACGAGTGTATACGAATATTTCCGATGCGAATGTGTGGAGTTACAACACTACGATACAAATCAATTTGTTTCTATATAACAGTACTCATTCAACCATAACATCCCACACAATCAATAGATTGAAACCCAATAGGGTTTGTTACACATAGGGGAAGTAATTGACCTTCCGTGAATGAGGAAAAACGGATCAGATGGAAATATTGAGAAAAAGGATCATGCCTTGAGTGATGGTACTCAATGCTCACTGGATTAAGCATCTTTAGTCGAAAATTTTCTGCTGAATATTATTTTTATGCGAAAAATTTGCTAACATTCAAACATCCTACTTGTAAGGAATTGTCCCGAATGGAACTAAAAAACCTGTAATTAAAAGATGTTAACAGTGCCTAATAATTTCACTATCTGTCTCATCTTTTAGCCTGCAACACAGCTATAAGGAAAGTAAAACTATTATCGCGAAATAAATTGGTGAGATTGAGGTATCATGCATACAACCTTGTACCTTATCTGTATTGTACAGTAACAAAAAGTTATTAAAGGTTAGTCGACGTCACAGGTGACCGAAGATCTGGCAGCTACCTTGGACAAAGAATCAGTCTGGCAATCCAAAGGGTAACGCTGCCAGTATTTTCGGAACTTTGCCGAAAGGGACTTCTTTTAATTATATTTTTTAGTTTTAATTGTTTATTTTTAAGTGTTTAGAGTGTAATATATTTTAGTTACCGAATAATGTAATGTAGTAAATAAAATACTTATACGTTTCTAATCAAATCTAAACACACACACTATTAAGATTATTAAAAGTTATTGCACTATAACACTTATTATCCCGCCACGTACCAATGTGTTTTCGAATTTTCGAAATTATATGCACGTTATCCGACGCTCTTAAGGTGAAGGAAAACATCGTGAGGAAACTTGCGCACGCCTGCGAAAAGATTCAAAGACTGTGTGTGAAATCGTCCAACCCGCACTGGGCCCGCGTGAACGATAAAGGCTTAATCACCCCTATACGGATCGTGCTCCTCGGTGGGGACATTTAATGAGCTGATGATGATATGTCAAAATAAAATTTAGCTTTGTCACGCTGAGTGTACATTAGGTAGTAGAGTTTCATTAATGAAATTAAATATTTTATTAGAAAGAATAAAATGCTATCGAATCGGTTACTTTCAACGAAAAGAATCTGGACATTTATCGTATTTTTATTTACATGAAATAAAAATCTCATTTACCCTGAGGCCAAAGACTCTTTAGGGACAATACCCTACCCATAAACAAAATATTAATTTTAAGTTGTTTCGCGATAACGGCCTACTACTGAATGTACGAGTAAGAATTGATTTTTAATACTTATACTTTCAATATCGAAACATTTTTGTTAACATTTTCTCAGATAACAATAATTAAATAAAGTTTTATATATCACCACTACATAGTTTATCATTTATTTAGTAAGACATATGTACTCGCATAACGAACGTGTAGAATGCTGAAACAATTCATTATTCAAGCTAAATTGGTTGAAACATTTAACAAAACCACAAACCCTGGATCAAGCCAATTTGAATGAGGAAAATGTTTTGTCGCTTTGTAGCTTTTAACGCTTCTAATGGCGGAGAGGGCTCTGAAACAATATTTTATCTGGCTTTTTGGTAGACGAATTATTATTATACGAAAATTTTAAATATTCACTTTTCCCTTCCCAAAGTATTTAGATATATAGATAGATACTTAAATGTATTTTTTGCAACACACATTACATTTAAATCAACAAAAATATTGTATTTCGACACTGATTATTTTACTACATTGAAAACAAGCTAATAACATTCTAGATTACAGAAATAAAGTGAATATCATTAGTTGATTGTTTATAAGACAAGTAACCTTCCTCCAGCGACGAGACGATACGCCAATACGAAATGTATAAGCAATTTAACGTTCAAAACAAAATTAGTATGTGTAAAAGCCTCTTTGAGGCTACTCACATACAAAAGGGCGTTATAGTTGTATAACGTGTGCTTTTGTACCTAATTCTTCGTATCTAATTATACGTCGATATAATAAACCTTAAGTTTTCACATTTAACAAGAAATGAGTTGAAAGATTGTAAAGCTGTACGCAATGCCAAGGTATCTAAGAAAGATCAGCGTCGTAGTATACCGCGACATCATGATGAGTAAATGAGTTTTTGGAGCCATCTTTTACCAATTTTTTCTTTTGTTTTATATTTTACTGTTTATACGAAATTGGTGCAACGAATGAATGTTGTGTTGAATTGTCTTTTGTTTGATATTAATACTTAACCTGCTAATTTTAAATCACTCCATAAAAAATGAAAATGTCGCGTTGTGTTTCTAAAACTCAACGTTCATGACACTGAGTTTTGGAGAAAGATACTAAAGATAGAACAAAAAAAGAGACATACCTTCATATCAAAACACAATCAAATATACCTAAAACATAAAATCAGTTGAATATCAGATTGAAATTGGCTAACACCTCGTGTATGGACAGTTTAATTCTGGTTAAACGTTTGTTTAGCAAATATTTCCACACCACATCACATTATCCATGCTTTTGGCATATTGGACCACTCTCCAAGCGTGGACATTATGGGAGAATCTCAAACTCAGACTCAAAATGTCTTTATTCAAATAAATCTTTTACAGATACTTTTGAATCGTCAATTGTTATTATTATATTTTTTAAGACTCTACCACCGGTTCGAAATAAGTAAGATCTTCGAGAAGAGCTGGCAAGAAACTGGAAAGTCATTCTTTTAAGCTTTATTAATCATTCATCCTCATCGTCATTAGCTCATAAACGTCCTTACCGAGGGGCACGAGCTTATCTGTTTAGTGTGATTAGGCCTTAGTCGTCCACGCGGGCCCACTGCGGATTGGACGACTTCACGCACAAACTTTGAATCTCTCCGCAGGCGTGCGCACGATTTCTCACGATGTTTTCCTTCACCGTTCGAGCGTCGGATAACGTACATATATTTTTCGAAAAATCGAAAACATATTGGTACGTGGCGGATTTGAACCTCAGCCCTCCCGGTAGGAGGGCATCAATCCACACCATTGAACCACCTACGCTCTTTTATATCATTGGTTACAGAAAATGCTACGATATCGTGAAGTAGAAATTTACGTAAGTTATTAGAGGCAGGCAACCTATAAGACCGTGAGCGTAGGCACCTCAATCAATGTCCAAGCTCCTTAAATAAATATTTATAGAATCAATCTATTTATATCTTATTGTTATCCCTTAATATTTTACATTTAAGAATTACTGTACCGGGCTGATGGGTAAGACATACACTGTAATTAGTGGATACCTCGGGTGGATACAATGACTTCACTATTTATTGTCCGGTAAAGCTGTAAAAGCCAAACCAAAAACAATAGTTTTTGGTTTGAAAAAAAATCTGACTGTCGTAAGACAGCATTTATTTTTGAGGACCCATTTGGTGTTGCGGTTGAGACGTCGGCTGCTACACCAAGGGTTTCGGGTTCGATCCCCGGACAGTACAAACATTTTTGTGCATGAACATGTCTGTTTGTAATGGTCTGGTATTTTCTGTGAAAATGTATGTATTTACAATATGTATAATATGTATGTATTTACAAAAAAATAATAGTAAGAGTATGTTTATCCGTTGTTTAGGACCCAAAATACAGGCTTCACGCTTACCTCAGGGCTAAATGGCGCCGTGTGAATGTCAGTAGATATTTATTATTTATTAAAATTTATTTAGTTTATTTAAAAGCTAGGCAAACAAGCGGACTATTCGCCTTATCCTGATGGCACCTCCACCCATCGACACTCGCAATTACCGGCTGATTGTGGAAGTACCCATAGAATACTCACCATAACCATTTCCTTTGCCACCTTAATATGCTCCACCCGATCGGAGGAGTCACCAGATGGAGCCATGGGAAGAAGACAGCACTGCCGTAAGAATGGATGCTTACGTAGCCCGTGAAGTGACGAGAGGACACCAAGTCCTGAAAAATTTGACTGTTCAATCATCGTTGGAACAAATTATTATTTAGCTGTAAGAGTACTAATATTTAAGGATAAAATTAGATACATAATTTCCTAAAGAAGTAGCGGGTAAAAAGGGTACTGTCGGCAAGACTATTAATGGACTGGGAAATCTGATTCAAAAAATGGAAACTTATATCTTGCAGCGGATAATAGGCTTAAGCGAAAGTTATATAAACGCACTGTTTTTATACAACTTTTAATATGGAGTTGAACTCACATCTTAAATAATATTGAAAATAATTTAAATTTAAACAAAAATATGACACAAAAGTCCGATCACTTATTTTTTTCCTTTAAAGTTACACCCAAATATTATGCGTGGGTATTACGAGATAGAACAAAACATATACAAAGACTAGATTTTTATTTTATTTCATCCGTTTCATAGCAACAGTTACTTACTTAATAGCTTATCGCCTCTCTGTTCTGAAAAGGGTGCAGGTCCACAGTATTTCAACTGAGCAAATTACTGGGCATGAACCTTTTTGTCCCCAATTTAAACTGAAAGACAAATAGTATTCTTCATTATTTTTATTTTGACGACCCATCTGGTGTTATGGTTGAAATGTAAGCTGCTACACCAAGGGTTACTGGTTCCAACCCCGGGCAGTATAAACATTTGTGTGCATGAATATGTCTGTTTGTATTGGTCTCGGTGTTTGATGTATTTACAAAAAAGTATGTGTATGTTTTTCCGTTGCTTAGTACCCTAACTACAAGCTCCTCGCTTAATATGGGGCTAGATGGTGCTGACGAATGTCAGTAGGTATTTATTATCATTTATTTAAAAACACCAAGATAGAGACCCCGGCCTCGCTACGATCTCAAGCCTTGGTTTAGATTCCCTGCTTCGGAGGACATAGGCCGTCGGTCCCGACTTATGGTAGTCGTTGACACCTACCATACCACAATTTGCTCGCGGGGGCCTTAACCCATTGAACGCCGAGAATCCAGGCACAATAGAAAATGTATTGTGTCTGGCGCCTTACAGCGTCTTTAGCGGTCAATGGGTTAAGAACCAATCTCTCTATAGCTATGCTATGCAGGAAAGCCTGTACCCAACATTGGGGCTTATTATAGGTCGTTGATCATATTTTGATTATTCTTTAATATTTTAATACCTATGCACGATTATTAAGCGTACTGTTTAACATACGAAACGAGTGAATCACAAATTACTCTAGCATTGTCACCGAACGACGTAACGAGTGCAAAATGCAAATGCGAGACGTGTTCAGCACATTCATAAACGGTTGCACCAATTAGCACCGAAATGCTGCACATCAGAATAAATGAGATGCCTTGACACTATTCACTTGTAAATCTTTAAAACGGCAATAGTTAAGAATATCAAAATGCGCTATGTTAAGCAGGTGAGGAGATCCCCATAGAATGCATTGCGAAAAGGTAAAGATTGATTTACTAAAAATAAAAGGTAATGGTTGAAATGTCGCTTATTGCACCAATGGTTCCGATTTCTATCCCCGGGCAAATGAATACGTCTGTTTATATTGGTCTAAGTGTTTTCTTCGTATAATATATATATACATATATTTCCAAAAATAACTACTAAATGCTTAGTTTGGGGCTAGATGGCGCTGTGTGAATATCAATAGATCATCTATTAAATATAAATAAAATGAAGTGTCTGTTTGTAATATTGATATAACCTTTATTTTCTTCATGCATAAAGTACATATGCCGAAATAACAATTTTAAAATTTTTGTCTGTCTGTCTATTTGTTCCGGGTAATCTCTGAAACGGCTGGATGTATTTGGACGGCACTATTTAGGCTGATGTAATAAGAAAAAATCATAGGCTTTTTTTATTTAATTCAATACTTTTTATTATGCAAAAATAAAGCAATGTAATACCGCGCGGGACGTGCGTCGCGTGAGCTGCGCGTTTTTAGGTTATGTTTTAGTGCCGAAGGATATAATCTTATACGCAAGTAATACCACGAGGAACAGATAGTTATTAATATAAAAGAAAATACATATTAGAGTCCAAACCAAAGGAACACCAAATGCATTAATACTATGGCAAGAAAAGGATCAGGTTAAGCTTACACAGCAAATAGTCTAATACAACGTTTCTCCGTGTAGGCTCTAAGTATACTCCTAGCGGAAAATGCCGTATCAGCGTCAAGTTACGTAGTAAACCTTATTAGAACCTGTTTGCCAGCCCGGTTATTACAAACGGGTGTAAGTGTACCTACAGCGCGTTTCTTGTTTACCTGGGAACTTGAACCTTTTTCTGCTGGTGTTAAAAGAATTTATTTATTGTCCTTGCTCAGTATGTTTCAGTAATATTGAATATGTCTCACCATCTGTGAATACCGAGAAGTTGGTTGGTTGGTTTACATATTATGGAATGCACCGTGCACGCCACTGCTCCAGGCCTACTTTGAACTTAATTCAAGCCCTCGTTTGTTTTATCAGTATAAAGGATTTATACCTCTGTAGTATAATATAATGAGTAATAGTGACTACAACTTAAAGAAACACGTAGCAGCTATAACATAAAAAAGTATTTTATTAGCCATAAAACGTGTAATAAAAGCCAAACCTAACTCATATTTATTTGATCTAAACAAGGATTTCATATTCGAGTCGTACACGACGGGATTTCAAGAAATAAGAATAAAAGCCTTCAATAGCTTATAGAAAAAAAGTTACTCAAAGTTGACCTTTATATAACACATTTCGTTAGTTTTTGCACTTCTTAGGACTTAGGTATTCATTGATAAATTCTATTAAGGTAATAAATTATCCATTACATTGGCAGCAAATATTTTCTTTTTCAGTACGTTTTACTACCTGGGTGCGCTACGCGAAGGCTCTTACCCAAGGAAAGGTGGTAGACTCGGTACTAAGTAACGATATCGTGCTGTGAAATAGAGTGTTATGCACTTCTATGTTTCGGGATGAGGGCACTGTAGCTAGTAAAATTACCGGATATAAGAGACCTGACAACTGTTGTCTCGAATGTCAGGGGCAGTATGGCATTGATGGAGAATAATAACTGTCTATCAGTTACCATCACCTGAGCATCCTGACCGTCCTGTACACTCTGAAACATCAGATATGAATAGAAGCCATTAATCTTATGGAGATGGTTTTCCGACAACGAACTTCTCGGTGTCCACAGATGGTCAAATATAATCACTAGTAAGCTTGTAAACAGATACAAATAAAGATATTTACATATAACCAATGATATTATTAAATTATTGCATACAACTGGTAAACATGCCGTGTGATAACGGCAGTTTAGTTTTGTTATGTTACAAAGTGTACGGTCAGGACGCTCACCTGAAGGTAAGTGATATGCCTGAACATTGCAGAGTGGTATTGAATGAGACCAACAACCGATAGACAGTTACTCTTCTCCGTCAATGCAGCAATGCGCCCGTCACCCGAGACAACACGTTAGGTCTATAACACCTGGTAATTTTACTAGAATTCAATTATCACCACCTCTACTCTGCCCGTAGGTGCCATCAGAGACGGCTTAGTAATAAAACTTTCAGCAGAAAACCTAAAATTATATAAGGTACTGCGATCGCGCTTATTATTAGCACGCTTGCCAAACGCAAGGATTTGCTTCACTATTTTTGATAAGTCACCAAGTCCAACAATAGATGTTCACCAGCTGTTGTTTTTAAGTATAAAAAATGAAAGCAATATATAAATAGGGATGACACAGCTAAGAACAAAATACCAATGTGCGATTTTAAAGTCAATACAGAAATGGTTATAGAGCCCGTTATTTACTCGAGTAATACAAAAATGTGGCCAGTAACTACGAACAAATACAGGTTTATTGGAGTACATACTAGTATGGTATAATCGTGACAGAGTAACATGTATTTCCTCCCTTCCGCTATCTTTCATTTTGTTTTATCTAACAAAGGAGTTTCAACTTTGACATTCAGAATCTCTTTGCAGAACAGTAAGCGACCTAATATAAATTCTTGCTCGCCCACATATATTTTTACTTAATATGGTTTCCATCACGAAACACTGTGTTTATGTGTAAACACATGTCTTCGTTACTAACAAAATCCTATAATCAATAACTGATTTTGATTCGACATTTTTTAAAATTAAATGAATAGAACAATATCCTATTTTTTTTAATTAATAATAATAATTTTTTATCTCCTGACAAATATGACATTGGAACCTTCAAGAAAAGAGCATATTTCTTCCTTAAAGGCAAGCAACGCACCGGTGCACTTCTGGTGCTACCGTTGTTCATGGGCGGAGCTGAACACTTTCCATCAGGTGTCTCTTGCTCGTTAGCTCCCTTTATTATAAAATACTTATAATAATTAAAAGCTTTATTTTATACCACGGCCATTTCCGGCCAGTTACATTGGATTTTCAATGTAACAACTGTTCAAACTGACCACAACATAATTAAGTTACTACTAGTTTTTTTGAAACTTTCTGTGACTGGATTGTCGGTGGATATTTCTTTATTTATGACGTAAGTACCTATCACTCTTAATACTATGATTTTATAAGGTTATTTAAATAACCTAAACTTTGTGTTTATGTTTTTTGCACTGTAGTTAAAAAATGGCTGGCAGAATATGTTTTTAGAATCTTATAACACTACGCGGGTAAGTAATGGAGCTATCAGAAACTTCCTTGTTTTTTCCTACACCAAATTTCCTTTTGACATCGTTATTTGTGCGGCTTGGGTATTTCATCGTCTGAACTATATAAGTACTTAAGATATATTAAGGATCAGTGAGTATATTGGCAAGTACAAAAACAGTTTCATTCCACAGTCTTTACCGTTCCACTGCAGATCGATTAAACATAATTGCAATTATACCTAAACACAAAATACGTAATGTTAAACTTGTAAACAACTAAATCAACTCACACCCAGCGTTAAATTTTAACAAACTTTGAAGAGGGTGTTAGAGATTGTCACGACAAGCCGAGGAAATAACAAATCTAGAACGAAGTTCTGTACACAATTTGTAGTCAGACTGTTGGAATTGCGAGTTACTGAGGTTCTATCAAATTTAGGAATTCAATTCAAAAGTACGTAAGGTAATGATATAAAAAAGTACTGAATCACCATTTCAGCCATACGATATGTACGACTGAGCGAAGACGAAAAATTTTTGTATCCAAATGTGATAATGACTGGAGGCGATCAAACTATCAAAATATTATAGAATTTCCAATAAAAAAAATGTTTCGTCTTTGTTCATCTACTTATAGGAAGATATCAATAGTGCCCGACTTTTATGACTTTTATGAAAAATTATGCTACCTAATCATATGTATTTGCTCTTTCTATTTTCTAACTTAGTTAAAATTTTGTTTTAATATTTTATTTCGTAATAGTAAACGCTTATCCACTCGGCTGTTTAACCGGATTTTAAATTAAAAAAAAGGGTTTTTCATTATTTTTCCTCCTTAATATTCGAATGGTAATAGCTTTACTTTTGACTTTGACTCGATACTGTACCCTTACATTAATTTTCTCTCTGGTTTATTTACAGGAAAATGGGCAGGTTAAATTAAATTCCATACAAAAGCCTCTTCATTCACATAGTATTCTTATAATTTTTCACCTTTTCACCTTCCTCTAGTAAGCAGACTCTCGTGCCTATTTTAAGAAGGGAGATATTATTCATTGTCAATTTCCCTCAATGACCGCCTTGTTAGGTTCTATCCAAAAGATGTTTGTTACTTTCCATGTTGTCTATAAAGAAATAGAATGATGAGCTTCTTTGTTCTTAACAGTTCAATAACAAGAAAGAAACATGATTGACGTTTTGTATCATTTTGCATAGATTATTGGCTCAAAGGAACGTTATTTTGTTTAGTTCTTGTTTCGGGTTTCTTTTGTTTGTTCTACATAGAGTGGGTAAAATACTCAAATCAATTTGTCTTGTATAAACACCTATATGCTTTTTGGAACAGCGTATGAGCGATTCTTATCAATCATTTGTTAACCAATGACTATACTTTTGATGATTTTATGTACGAATAAATCCCATAAGTACACTTATGTGTACTCATTAGAAACTTACCTTTCTCACGCTTAACTTACCACAATTAGATTATCAGCTGTGCGATATTTTATACTGATTTCTATAACAGTATTTACATAAGTAGTAAACTTTGGAGATACCACATAGCGCGGTGACCACTCTCGACAGCTCAAACGACTATCAATTTCGCAACTAAGTCGGACATCGCCGATCTTCTCCCAATTTTACTAGCTAATGCAATGTTTTGATCATATTTTTTTTGTATATTTTCTATCACTAAGAAATACCCTAAGAGTCCACGATCAAAGCTGAGATCAGAGCTGAATTAATCCTTCCTTTGTGGAAGAGTGAATACAATTAAATATAATCTACGACTTTACATGCACTGGGCATTCAGATATCATTGGTAGGTATACAAAGTTTGTTCGCTATTCAGCTGTAAATAATTCGAACAGTAATAAATTTCACTAGCTACAGTTAGCTAGTGAAATTACTGGGTATGAGTCCTAACATGTCTCGGGTGACGGGCGCAGTGCGGCATTGATGGAGAATAATAACTGTTTTTTTTTAGTTGTGGGTCCCCTTCAATACCTCTCTGTCATGGTCAGGTGTATCACTTACCATCAGGTGAGTTTCCTGATCGTCCTGTTCACTTTGTAACATAAAAAATGAGTGTTTTGTTTCGTTTCAAAAGAAGGAATATAGGAACTGTCACATCCTTTGACAGCATTATACAAGTGTTCTTCTACAAACTTAAATACATTGCAGACTGTCCATTAATTTAAGCTCTAAGTAAATATAATAAAAATTACAAACTCAAAATTCCTGTTCACGTCTACGCCATCGCAGTTGCCGCTGAACCGGCGACGATTCTTCCTCCACAGTCTGTCTTTATTCATGCTGTATTCATATCCATCGGGGTTTGAAACCGGTATGATGTACCTAAAAATTTGTACTTATATTACATTAGGGCCGATAGTGAGTCGTGTAAATACTTCTTGCCAAATGACGTCCAATAAAGTGCGATTTGAAGTGCTGTGTACTCGAAAGAAACATTTGGGTTATGACTGTACCAGTACGTGTTTTAACGACCATTTGGTGTAATGACTGAGACAGAGGCTCTTACACTACGGGTTCCGGGTTCGACCTCCAGGCAGAACAAACATAAGTGTCTTTGAAAATATCTGTATTGGTCTGGGTGTTTTCTATGTACAATATATCTATTTACGAAAAAAGTATCCATTTTTAAGTTTATGGTTATGACTACTACTACGTGTTTTAACTAACATTTGATGTAATGGCTGAGATGGCGGCTCTTACACTAAGGGTATCGGGATTGACTCCCGGGCAGTACAAACATTAGTGTCTATGAAAATATCTGTTTGTATTGGTCTGGGTGTTCTCTATGTATATATATACAACGTATTTACGAAAAAAAGTATTGCAGGCGAAATGCTTAGTTTGGGACTAGATGGCGCTATGTGAATGTCAGCGAATACTTATATTACTCATTATTATCTTGGGCGGGCTTATCATTTACTATAAGTTGAACCAGCTGACCGTATTGTTTAATTCATAATTTAAAAAAATATATTATAAAAACATAATGTTATCATATCGAAGTTCCTTTGATCCTTTAGAATACCTGTAACCGTCTTCTGACGAATGCAATTGGCCGCGTTTACATTAAGTAACTATTTATTATGATTCTCAATAAAAAAATTACCAATCTTTACTTATGACATATTCCGGCTGACTTGTGAAGTTGGAAGCTAAGCTTTCGATGAAATACAATATTGATGTAACAGTCATCCACTCGCGCGCATGCATACCAGCTTCAATGACAAAAGCTCGATTCTTTGGATTGCCGTTTGACAGTTTGAGCATCTGCGATGAAAGTTTACACATAATATTTTAATATAACAAACAAGTGTTTCATTATATTTTTTTATCCCCATTTAAGCTATCAGCAAAGCATTTCCATGCCCTCGTGAGTTAACGGCGTTTTGTGATTTAAGTGTTACTTTATTTTATCATAATTATTACCTTTATGTCCCGTATTTGTGACGTCTTCCCTATATTTTGTAAAGTGCAAACCGCAGGGTTGGTCTCAGCGACACTTTTTATGTAATCATAAACGTCTTTTAGTGTGGCATATGAACTCCAATCAATTTTTCCTGCTATAAAAATGGAATTTAAAAAATATAATGTAAGAAAAGGAATACTGGTAATATATGGCTGGCATCTCGGCGGGCGCGGTAATACTGTCTGTATAGTGTTACCGTGCCGCGGGTGACCACTGTAAAAACAATATGTATAAACTTGCAAAAATATTTAATACACAATATATATATATATCTTATATCTCCTTATTCTGATTTTACAAAAAAATCATTCACGTATTGTTTAAGTTTTTTAAGTATGGAGAGTTGTAGTAAATCCAGGAAATGTATGGGTTGTAGAATATATATTTAATTAAACCTTATCAAATTGACAACAACAGATACTTGAAATTTGGCGCTACTACTTATGCCTTTTTATGGCACCTATTACTACCGCGATGTAACGGAGGATAGTGCCATCTAGTGAATATGTACAGAACTAAAAATTACATTAAATTTGACAGATGCCACCATTTTTTCTATAAATTATTAATAACATATTTTTTGTTTTATATTAAATAACCACGAAACAAGAGTAACTAATGTCAAATTACATATAAAATTAATTACACTAAATAATCTTAATACGTATGTTTATCCGTTGTTTAGTACCTATAATACAGGCTTCACGCTTAACTTGGGGCCAGATGGCGCTGTGTGAATGTTGGTGGATATTTATTTATTATTTATCTGTTATTTCTTTATAATTTTTTATTTTATACTTTATAATTTATTTATTATGTAAAATCGTAAATCTAAATCGTTATTGTACCAACCTCTTCGCCAGCCACCATATTTTTTCATAAAACCTTCTCCCTCAATGGCCTCCTGAACGTCATCCAATAGAACCTCGTAACCGATATTCTGGGATTCAAGGAATTTATTCCAATATCCAGTCTCGTTTCCATTTAAAAGGAAATCTATATTGTTGTCGCAACGATGCCAGACATCTTCGCTGGGGAATATATCGCATTAAATTTGAGAAGGTATTTTGTGTTATCTGTCGTGTTCAGGTTGTGTTCAGGAGCTCTTAAAATGTTAATCATAGATTTGAATTTCGTAAATTGAAACTTTTTAAAATGTGTTTTTATATTCTTTAGACGTTGAGGCGACTTTATAGTTACTGTGGTCACGAGCAGACTTTTCGTGTTTTATTCAATGTGCGCGAACTATTATATCATAAGACAGTACTTTTGAAACTTTGAATATTATATCTTGTGTGATCACATCTAGTATGTTTCAGCACTTGTAATTTAATTCATTCATTCGCAATGAAGTCTATCTAGTAAGCTGTTACACTGTTGGTAGCCGTATTCCCACTTGGTCGGATTCCCAAATGGACGGATTTTTATTTCGACGGATTCAGTATAGTCATATAGACAAAATCAATGTGTATTAACAATTAAAAAGATGTTTTTCGAAACGGAAGCAGCATTTTATGACTCGAGATTAAAGCATATGCCATTACATTGTTCAATAAAAATAGTCGTCCAAGTGACGTCCAAAAAGATGAACAAATTGGACGAATTATATGAGATTGCACAAATAATATTTTTAAAATGGTTGTGCATTTTAGATAAATTTTGTTCTATTGTATTTTTATGAAATAAATGAAAATATTTTCCTAGTAACTGTTTTTCTTATTAACTGTATTCCTGCAAAATGAGAATCCGTCCATTTTGGAATCCGACCAAGTGGGAATACGGCTACCAACAACAACAACAGTCTATCTAGTAAGCTGTTACAAGCTTACTAGATAGACTTCATAGCGAATGAATAAAATAAATTTTTTTCATTATATGCCCATAAATTAATGAACAAAGATAAAAACGTTATCCTACTAACATACCGTGCCTGCCAAGTTTAATTTCCAAGTCCGGTGTAATGTTTTTACTTGCCATATTCAATCGCCACAGTTGGTAGCCTTTATAAGACTTCAAGGTAGGCCAGGGCCGCAGAATTGCATGACCTGCAATATTTATCAAAAAATAAACTATCAGAGAAAAAATTTAACTATAACACACCTAATAATTCTGTGGTCACATCACAGTATTATTAATATTCCTGTTATTATTAGTTCTTTACCCGTAGTAAGTCGTTGTAAAAGGACCACTTGCAATGTGCAGTGGTTGATTAGTAATGTAAAGATATATAGTGATAGTGTAATTATTGAGACGTCACTGCTACACTTTTTTTCATAAAAAAGGGAGGCAAACGAGCCAAACCAAAGGGGAGGGGGGATGGGTTACCGGTAGCCCCACTCACGCGGTGAAACGCAACACGTTAGGTGCTCCTTCACACCGGCCTTCTGTAAGGTCGTGGTATTTCACCTGTCGAGCCAACCCAAAGCATGCAACGAAGAAAACCGTTCCGAGGCTCTACCACGTAAAAGTTTGCCACCCGTTTGGCACCACCCGGGGATCACGTGTAGGGTATCGAGGGTAAACCTACGGACGCGAGTGACTTCGATCCCCTAAAGGTTCCAGGTTTGATCCCCGGGCAGTACCAACATTTGTGTGCATTAACATGTCTGTTTGTATTGGTCTGGGTGTTTTTTATAATACATATATATTCACAAAAAGTATATAAGTAAGTTATCCGTTGTTTAGTACTCATATTACAGATTAAGGCTTAATTTGGAATTTGGCTCTGTGTGGATATTTAATATCATTTTTTATTATTAATATCATTATACAGCTAGGAAAACAGCTACTATCTTCTATCATAAGCATAGTCTGTAATGAATTACTTGTGAAATTATATTGTAAAATGAAAAAGTTTTTGTGTCTATTATCTACTAACAACAATCCGAAAAGAAACTCCTGTAGAACGCCTCAATAAGAACTTGTACGGAGTAATTTTATCGCATTTTATGATATTGGCAAGTTGAAGTGGCAGAGGGCTGGTCACGTATCTCGCAGAACCGATGGCCGTTGAAGCAAACGAGTTCTGGACGAGGAGTGGAGACCACGTCTCGGCAAGCGTAGCGTAGGATGCCCTCCGGCCCGATGGACCGACGACTTGCGAAAGTCGTTTTTTTACACATCAAGGGAAATCGATTTCGTAACATTATTCGTATATATAATTTTCATGAATAACAAAGAATATATAGTACCTAGGTACATGTAAAAGAAAATTTTTATTATGTTATATGTGTACTGGACAGTCAGGACGCTCACCTGATGGTAAATGATACGCCAACCATGACAGAGAGGCATTGAAGGAGACAAACAACTGATAGACAGGTATAAGCCTCGATCAATGCCGCACTGCACCTGACACCCAAGACGACAGATTAATATCTGTCTCTTATACCCAGTAATTTGAGTAGCTACAGTGCCCTCATCTTGCAACACAAAAGTTCATAACAATCCCGTTTCACGGGACGTTATCTGACACTGCGGTGGTACCTATCTGGATGACTCAGTATCGAGTCTACCACCTAGGGAAACTTATTAGCGATCTAAACTTAGCACTACATCTAAAAGGATAATAACAAACACAAGTATATAATGATGTTATTACTTATTGGCAAAAAGGAGAAGCAATAATATTTATTTTCAGAAGAATGAAATTATTGAACAATACACAACCCAATATGTTCAATGAATTGTAATATATACGATCAATTTGCAAAATGTAATAAGATAGCGGGATATCTCCCTGCAATAGTGTCGGTAATAGTCCGTAACCAAAATCTGCTTGTACTATGTAGTTGAGTAGAAAAACGCGAGAGTTGGACGATTTTGAATCATGAATTCCAAGCACACGATGCACATTCATTTGATCGGCACTCCAGGGAAACGCTACGAGGAAAAACTTCCATGATTGTGTTTTGTTATTATGTGCTCAGGATGCTAAAGAATTGGAATAGTCGACCTATGGCCACTGCTTCAAATTTGATTCAATGGAATCTATCAGAATGGTCACCTAGCTTCGATCTCTTGCAATCTTGCTGAACATCATTATATATATAATCAATCACTTATATAGGAATAATTAAATAAGGAATAAAATAAATGAGTTTAATAACTTCTACTGCCGTGATATAACTACCACTAAATACACAATCAAGTTTTTAAAAGTCACAGGGAATAAATAAGCCGTACGCCATTTCGGGTGAATACTCTTCAAAAGCACTGCGGATTAGTTTTCAATTTGTATTAATATCGCAAATCTAAGCCCATAATACACAGATTTGTATCCAAAACAATAAATATCCGTTATTTCATTTGAAAGATCGAGGAAACATCATTAATTTGAAGACTCATCAAAAATTTCACTGATCTAATTAAAAAAGATTCTCCCAAAGTAATTTATCATATCGCATTGTTTTGGCAGAAAACATTCGCCAGTAAACGTTAAACGAATCCCTATAATTCTATTTACCTTCACAAAAAAGTAGGAGGCAAACAAACACAAACATTTCCAAAGAACCTTAATGAAAACTTCTGACGGGAAAACCGATGAAAATGTTTAATGATTTTTTTATGAAGGCGAGTGGAGATAAGAAATCATTAATATTAATGAAATTGTGATAGCAGACTTAAGTTTAAATTAAAATCATCTGTTTTAGTTACCTCAACTTTGACTTTTGAATAATCAATCAAGGCGTCAAGGTGTTTTACCTGACTTGATCCCAAGTTAATTTGAAACTCATAATATTTTTGTTTTCGTATAAGTTGGAAAGATTCCATCGGTAAATGACAGTTTTTGTGATACGAATTCGCTGAAGACATAACCTATATGACCGGTTCTAGCGTACTCTTTCGTCGGCAATGAAAAAGCGATTGATGATGTGGCTAGTTTACCCCTCTTGTAGTTTATAAACCACCAAAAAGTTATTAACTGAATAAGTATGCTCTATGTGACAAACAGAACAAGCTGCTATCAGCGTCAGTGATTTCAAGGACGAGGACCTCTACACTATGTTTTATTTAACGTCTACAGCATTTGTAATCTGCGAGAATATGAAGAAATAGCCTTGTGAATCGGTCAAGTGACTAAGAAATATTCTTACTTCTTTCATCACCATCAATTCTTAAATTAAAAAACAAAACCCCTTTTTTACCCTATTAATTTCTCTGAGTTAGCTATGGAACATATTATACCAATATCTAGGTATGGGGGTTCGAATCGCGCTTGAAACTTCTTTTTGTGCGATTTTTCCTAGTTTGGTTTTGGGTTAGGATATGGCAGGCTGAATCCTACTGTCTTCAAAGATAGATGATTGCGTGCTTCAATGGGCACGTTAAGCCATTGGACCCAATATCTACTTATCAACATCTTAGACCTGATTTCAATTCGATGCTAAAGCGTAGTAACTTGTTTGATATAAAAAACTAGAGATAGCTACGAAAAGTTATTTGTGTGTTATAAGATCGGAATAATAAAAAATGCACGGAATAATAAATACTCGTGGAATGCCTTTACATGTTTGTTGCCCTGCAAAAAGTTATGAATGCATTAACTCCACACTAATCGATATTGTTTGCGAGTGAAAATGTATGCATGAAATTTGTGCAGAAACGCGTTAAATATTTCGAGCGAAATTTGAAAACTTCACATAAATTGCCGTGACCGCTTTTTCAGTACAACACTAAAGAATGAAAAAAATATATAGTGGTAGAGCCATACTTCGGACCCCTTAAGCTCTCCAACACGAATGTACTTGTTCGACAGGGAGGAGTGACACCTGGGCCGCACAGAACGCCGGCGGGAAACAACACTTTCATTGTATTTCCACGATCGAGTAAAACGCTTTTTTTCCTTTTCTCTTATTCATTTTAAAAACCCGGTAATGCACTCAAGGCTCGTTACGTTTTATTATTAACCACGTAAACCATCTACTTATTTGTTTAGCAATGAAATAAAAAAATATAAACTCAACACAACTACAGAACAATACAAAACCAATCCATTGTGTGCTTAAATATATTTATGACGTCATAATCTGATTTAGCGTATGACCCACACCTACAGCTTGCGACTAAAAGGACAGGCTTCACGGTTGTGTGCGAAGCAAGCAAAGTTATTCCATAAGCTGCTTACGTACACGCCGCAAACTTTCCACTCAAACATACTGACTCTTAAATGCTTGCCTCGCAATTTAGAGGTCCCAAAATACCGCGATAAATTGTTACGCGAAACGTTGAATATTTCAAGCGTTTAGTTTATTTTTAATGCAAATTAGAACGTTATTGTGATACAAAGCAGAATCGTAAACAATAAAGACAAAGTTAATGTACCCTAACGTTCATTTCATAGCATTACGAAGTATGATACAAAAATTAAAATTCCAGTGTTTGTCGGCACCGCATGAATTTATAGTTGAATGAACGCTCGTTCTATTTAAAACATTATGAATGAGCGTACTTTAAAATCAATATTATAAAAACCACGTATTTTTGGACTCGAGTATAGGAACTTTAGTAGTGCATCCTACAGAACTGAGAACGAAGGTCTAATATATAACTCTCACAACCTCCAATACATATTTCCTTAGTGAGCCGACAATGCAGTGTTAGAACGCCCGAGAAGTATCTTATGAGATTTTTCGGGACGTGAGTAAAATCCCTTTTTGACTAAAGTAGCTCTTTTACAAAACTTATCAAGATAAAGATCCTCCTTACCATATATGGTGATTGTTGATAAAATTTCAATCTTCGGATACGAAGCCAATATGTGAAGATTTTGTGCTTCTCTGTCAATAAGTACCCGTTCTTGAGTAAAGAGGCGGAAATATATTCAATATAACTTCAAACAATTTCGTCATGCGGAAGTCGTACTCAATGTCACGCAAATAGGGAATAACTGAAACTTTTATCTCTAAGTACTTTCCTTTGTATTACTTTTGCGCTTTATTACCAACAAAAATGCTTTTAAAATCTGCTGGTGTCTAACGCTGGCCCAATATTTTCAATTATCAACGCGCCGCGGTGATGGATATGAAATATTTTTTTGCCTCCCGCCTGCAATACCATGAAAAGTATATAATGTTTGCACTATATGGTAGAGCTTGTTCTTCGGTTTTCAGTGGGTATTTTAAGCAGTCGGGTTTTTTGTTTATTTTTAAAATAATATTTTTGTGACGCAGGATGCTTTTTTTGACGCGCCTTTGAAGGTCACAAACAAAATACTAATATTCCAATTTCACCCATACCCATTAAACCCCCATTTAGCATGCGGTCCCATGTCCCGAGGAGGCCTGTGTTCTTCAGTAAGGCTTTAAAGGCAGATTGATTAAAGATTGACATTCCTATAAAGTGTACAAACTATAGTATTGATCACCACATCTGCACTGCTTTTGTTTTATTTTTGTCATAATTTATTTAGATTTATATTATACTTGACTACATAATAATAATTTTGTAGATAATTATATTTTTACTAATAATATGATAAAAATTGTGAATATAATTTGTTTAAATAATTATTTTGATAACAAATGATATAATTCTGTACAAAACACATTTTTTTTTTAAATCTTCTTGGTTGAAAACTACCGTCCGAACCAGTGATAGCTTTATTTGACATTCATAAATGTTCTGTAAGGACCTAAACTGAATAAATACTTTTAGATAGATAGATAGATAATTCATTTATTTGCATCACAAAAACACACACATCACATTTATACCGAAAAGAATTTGTACAATTAACAAGAATATAATTTAACACAAATGATACAACAAAATAATGTCTCCGGCTTATTATTTATTGTGCGTCACAGTGATACAAAAAGGCCAAACCTCAGCATTGGGTTCACCGACGGCAAACCACTGATTTTCAGCTTTGGCCTTTTTTTTTTTTTTTTTTAAAAGGAGAATCCTGCATTGGATACTGCCCATTCTAGGGGGAACGAGCAGTTATGTCGGACTCCTACCGACTAAACTCCTCTGTGTCCGTGCGCTACGTCTGGTGACAGACTGCGGGCAAGCGCTGAGCGCATCCGACCATGCAGTCCGTCGACGCCGTCCGCGATGTAGGTGCGGGCCCGGCTATCCTCTTTCGGAGGCTTGGGGAAGTCTAGAAACACTTTGGCCTGAGAATCATTTTAGCCCTCAATATTCGTGATTCTTCAATTCACAGTTATTTGTTAACAAAATTTCTCTAGTATACAAAAATAACAAAAATAACTTACTCTTTCTTAACTTACTTTTCTAATAACTTTTCATTTCATTTAGTATTAAACTATACGTAGAGTGGTGATTTGACCCGAAACCTCTCCACAATAACCAGGCTTGTTAATATTAATCAATAACGGATATTCTTAGCGTCCCTTGACGTCGCCAGTTTTCCGCGCATCATAGGATTTATTCATCCATCTTGCGCACTATAATTACCATTTGTGTCGAGCTCCCCATAATAGGAATTATCGGTCACCAGATCTCTAGTCATATTTAATTCCGTAATTATAGCTTCCAATCTTCAGATACGTTTACAATATTTTAGTAACTGTGGGTTTTACTCAATGATTAATAACGTATACTTATGATGTTTCCTTTAAAATTAAATATGAATATGGAAATGTAAAATATTTTTCTTCGAACTGAGAAAAAACTCGTTAAGGAATTGTAGCGATTTTTGTTTTAAATTCGAAACAATACTATAACCTTTCAAAAAATAAACGTAACCAAACTGAGATTGAAGTAATTTTAAAATTAAATTGTAATACATTTTCAATTTTCATTTGCTGGAGTGAATCAATGTATCTCTGATAATCCTTTCCTAAAATGTTTCTTATTTACTATGTTACAGTGTCTATTTCTCTTTTTTAAACCAAGGATAATATCAAGTTCTTCATATAATTTGATGGCAGATAGGTACTACTCTCACTTTCAGAAAGGCCTCTCTTAAACAAAGAGCAAGATTAGCGTTATCTAGCTTATTAAAATAATTAAAAATATTTCTAACACTTTGTTTTTATACTTAAACTGAATACTTTATTAATCTTAAATGATTTAAACCTTCAGAATATTTAGTCTGAATGAAAAAACTAAGCATTCCACTCAATCTTCTTATAAAAAAATATTTTAATAAAAATTTCTCAGCATTTTTAACAGTTGATTTATTTTTAATAATATCACAGATTAAATAATATATACTATAATAATATCTATTTTATACTTAATATTGTAGATACCATAGCCTTTTGAAAATGTTACATAAAAATAATTCTTACTTGGATTAACTTAATTAAAAACAGTCGACAATTTTATATAACGTAATAATCTTAGAGTTCGTTCTACTGTATATTAATATGGGAATATAATTTTAAAAATAAATGATGACGTGCCTACCCGTATATGGTGTATAGGCCTTAGCCGACCACGCAGGCCGTGTGCGGATTGGTAGCATCACACCCAACCTTTGAATTTCTTCGCAGGAGTGCGCAAGTTTCCTCACGATGTTTTCTTTCACCGTAAGAGCGTCGGATAAACGTATATATAATTTAGAATATTCGAAAATACATTGGTACGTGGTGAGATTTGATCCTGCACCCTCCATATAGGAAGGTAAGACACCAATGGGCCACCGGCGCTCTAAACATTGCAATAGTGTCTTTTAATTACAATTATATTTCCATCGTACACATAAAATATTACGTAATAAACAAACACGCACTGATTAATTTTGTTAATGTGAACTAAAAGTATTCCAATTCCACGATAAAGATCCACTTAAATTTAAATTACTTTGTTTATTGCCAGCTTGCTAGGATAATTTGCCTTCTACATCAGCAGGTAATAGAATAAACATCAACTCTAATTTGGAGATTGACGAGAGGTGGCTTAAGAAAAGATTGAATAACAATTTGAGTAGACCTCCACGGCCCACGTTCCTCAACAAATTAATTCGCCTACGTCTTGAAAATCATTGTGTAGTAAATAAGGTCATAACATTTATTTTCATTGTATCGAGAAAGGACAAAAGGGTCTAGAAGTTTCAACGTAATATTTAACGCAGGTTCATTAGCTTTTATGGCAAGTAAATTTATGAATCACCTCTTATAAGCAGAATTGAAATGCTTAACATTCATTTGGTTAAATATATAACAATAGAAAATGTAATGTTTGCAAGATTTAAGGCCCGACCAAAAATAAATAACTAAGCTAAACCCGTTATATCATTTCAATTAAATAATTTTTAAGATCTGCCATGGTGGAACTAGAAACTTGATTTCAACAAATATATTTTTCAAATAAATACGTAAGGGCAGCCTTTTATGATCATTTCAAATTAATCGTTAAATTCCAATGTGCTAACAAGCTTAAATTTTATTTAAAATTAATTAATTCTGCGGGTTAACAATACGGAAATCCCGTGGGATACTGTTGTGCGAGTTTTACTGATGTGCGATTATTGTAAACAATAATTAATAAAATGTTCAACAAGCATGAAGTGTATTTACAGCGGTCGGGCTGAAGAGCCGTAAATATATTTATTAATAGAGTTGTATTTTACTGTACAATACCCTTATTGAAATAGATAATAATAAATATTAGTTCTTAAATATCACCAACTCAAAGTTTACAATTACAGGCATTAAATATAGTGCTAAACTTATTTTTAAAGGATAACAAAAGCTTAAAGCTTGCTTAAGCTTTAGAGCTCGATGCTGTGGTGGCTATTACGTTCGATTGACGATCGCACAGGCTAACTACGCAATAGTCAGTTGCAAATGTGTGACCGGAATGTTTATCTCATGTCTAACTACTGCTATTGTCCTTCAAAACTTTATCGAGCAAGTACCATGTGCATTTCGCTCTCAGTCTAAAATAGTGTGATAGGGTGCTAAGCCCTGTCGTAATGAGTTGTTCTGAGTATTGAACTGTGACAGAAAGGATTACCGGGTATAAGAGACCTAACATCTGTTGTCTCGGGTGACGGGCGCAGTGCGACATTGATGGAGGATAATAACTGTCTATCAGTTGTTGGTCTCCATTAATGCCGCTCTGTCATGGTCTGGCGTATCACTTACCATCAGGTGAGCGTCCAGACTGTCCTGTACACTTATAACATAAAAAAAAATCACACAGCGCCATCTAGCCCCATGTTAAGCATGAAGCTTGTATTACAGGTACTAAACAACTGATAAACATACTTATTAATATTTTTGTAAATACATACAAAGATAACACCCACAGACGCAGTACGGCATTGATGGAGAATATATAACTGTTTTTCAGTTGTTGGTATCAGTTAATGCCGTTCTGTTATAGTCAGTCGTATCACTTACCAACAAGTGAGCGCCCTGAAAGTCCTGTAAACTTTTTAACATAAAAAAATGACGTTACAATTCTCAAAGAAAGCAGTAGGTACTGTCGCAACGTTTCGTTGCTAAGACCATCATGGGATCTAAAACCAATTATGTTCCGTCTGTGATCCGACCTCTGAGATTACGGTTGGATTACATGAATTGAATCCTAAGTTAAATATCTATGCACTCGCTGCCTATTTTACCGTTATTTGATGTTAAGTCCATTGTATTAGTGTAATAAATTTGCAGAACTTAAAACTAGGATATTAAACATTCGGATATTAATATTTGACAACCCATTTAGTGTAGCGGTTGAGACGTCGACTGCTACACGAAGGGTTCCGAGTTCGATCCCCGGGCAGTACAAACATGTCTGTTTGTAATGATCTGGGTGTTTTCTATGTGTATAAGTATGTTTATCCGTTTTTTAGTACCTATATAGTTTATCATAAGAGAGCCATGCTTTAGCACGAAAGGGCCGCCTCAATTGGAGATCAAACAAGGCCTGCAGAAGATAGGTGTGAAATGTTGTGTTACGTCGAATGAGTGACGTTACTGGAGTTACTCAAGTTTTTCAAGAAACGTGAAACTTCTGAGTGACGAAGGAGGTTCAAAACATAACATCAGGTAATCGTCTACTCCTTTACCTACTCATTAAATAACAAGGATTTTTGTTTTCCATCCTGAGATCCCCACTAAAATTACGATATTGATCAAATAATGGTCCTAATATCAAAGAAATCTAACACAAGCAGAAAACAGGAGTTACCTGACAAAATCCTCTCACGTCGAGCCAATAAACCTAATCTATATAAAGGACCCTCTGGTAATTCATACTATTTATTGTTTATCATTACTGGCTTAATTGGTGTGGTTAAACCATTCGTGTCTATTACTACAAATCATGTCCACTCCCCAAAAGACCCTCCATTAAATCCTGATAGGCTCGTTATGAGGAAAATGAGGTATCTGCAACTATTGTTTTTGCGTTGACAGTTCATTTCTTAAAATAATATTACTTCACCTTTTCTGGTACAAAAATGGAAATAAAGATGTTATTTATCTACTTCTGTCTAGTACACTGTTAAATGTTAATTTGTTAGTGACGTCATCTCAGCAGCTTATGCTGAGGCGGGACCTCTAACCGTATTTATTTGTCTTTTTCTCATCTTTTATTGTTCTGTGTACCTGTACCTATAGTTAAAAATAGTTGTTTTTCTGTTTACCGTTTACAAAATGTGTGCGATCAATAAATGATTTTTCTTTCATTCTTTCTAGTACTGTTTTAAGATATGGCGGTAAGACCCCAGAAAGTTATTAAAGACCGGCAATGTGCAGTTACACTCTTGCATTGAGTATTTCGTACTATTCATTTTTATTAATCATATTTATCAAAGATAACATTGTTTTATGAAGGATCTTAATTGAAGGTCTAAATACCTATATCCAACACACAAAATCGATTTATATTGAGTCTCGGTTCCAGAAGTTAATAACCTAATATAATTTTGATAATTTTGGACCTAAAAACTATGCATCATGTGTCTGGTTTACTTTGAATCGTAGTAATAATGGAAATATTATATCCTTGTTGTCTGCGTGGCCGAAGATTCACGATGCGACAAATAAAGTGTGTAGGTATCTACTGTAATGTGACTGTTATTTTTTTTTACCTGTAAGGCATTACTATGTTATAAAAATATTTTTCATCATTTATTCATTCTTTAATTTACTCGCAACTCGTAAAATTCTTATAAAAATATATTCTAAGAAAACAGGTATCTCATTACACTTCAGTTCCATTCCATCTAGGTACTAAGAATATAAGCCTGGTATTAGGGCAATCTAAAGTACAAAATAGGTACATTTTCATCCCTCATCATGACAAGGGATTTATAGAGCGAAGATAACTCATTATTGCTTGCCGGCAGCAAAACATAACACCGTGGAGACCCGTTTTATTGGTGGCATACAATTTTACCCTTAAGCACAATGGTTTTACAATCTAATATAGCATAACATTTAGACTAGAACGAAAATGAGTTTCCCTATCAGTGAATCTAAACGACACGTACGTATTTGTTTTGGGGTATACAACGGTGACAATGGATCTCCTGTTTTTAAGATGGACTTAGGAAATATTTCTCTCTTTTTGATAACTACCTATTGAGATAATTGAATATTGACACTTACCCTGGCGTTTGGGTGGTTAAATTGACTTATACTGACTTGGTCTTACGAAACGAACGCCTGATGGCTGCCAGGCCAAAGCCTTTCCCTTAAAAAAATCCTTAATTTACCATTAATTAACCTGCAATGTCTTTAACAAACTGGGAATAAACACACAACGTGTATTTATCAAATGGCTTTCAAATAATAAATATTCAATTTAAACATGATGTCTAAAACTGTAAAGACATTTACGCTCGTTTCATTCTATTGCAGTTCACTATTGTAGATATCTCCAAAATGTATTTCGTCCCAGTCCTCCCCTTTCGTCTTTCAAATCCCAGCCTTCGCAAGTATTGGACCCATCCAACACTACCCTTACTACGTCGCCGTCTACAGAACTCGTATGCTCCAAGGGCTATTTTCCGTGACTAGCTCAATGCCACTTCAACTTGCTGATCCGACGAACATTCACGTCCTTATCATATTTACACAAGAAAATTTTCTTAAGTCAGATAAAGTATCCGAAAAACGAGTAGCAAAATTTTTTGTCCCGATAAAATACACTCAGCCTGGTGATAGTAGCCAAAACTGGAACTCTAGTCTGCCGAAGTTAAAATGGAGTGGTCTGCTATGAATAGTCTGACTTTATATGCCATTTGTGACGTAAACGGGCGCAGTAAAGCACTAAAGGGCGTCTATATTTGAACAAAAGACCTCAACTAACAACATTGTAAACACTACATGTCTTTGTCACAGTCAATTTTCAAGTTTGATTTACTTTGTAACTTGAACCTCTCCCATCTCGACTTACGCTAGTACCTAATTACCGGATGATTTGTTACGGCCAAGTTGGGTTTTGCATGTTTCTAATTAAAGTTAAGCGATTTCGATTACTGTAAACTTCTCTCGAAAGTTCTAGAAGTAATATTAAACTAATTACGTGGCCCCCAAACAATAGTTTGAATGTATGTGTGGGTAAGTACATATTTAATATTAAAATATATTTGTTTGAAAATACTACTGGTACTTAATCTACTTGAAAATAGGAGAATAGAAGGATAGAGCCTAATATAAAAAGCAGTTTTTAACGTTATGAAGATTAGTTTGTTTATCCAATATTAATAAATATAGTCTAATAAGTGGTATTGTCCATGATAAATGCAGTGTCCAAAGAAATCATTAATATTCGGTAGTCATTATTTTCCGACAGCTTTATCCTGCGTCTGTCACCATAGACGACAGATGTTAGATCTCATATCCATCAGGACTGCTCCCTCTGCTCAGTTGCTAAAACATACTTTGAAAATCAAATTATAGACGGTTGTGACGTCGGCTTTTAGAGTTCCGAGTTCGATTTCCGGGCAGTACAAACATTTTTATGCATGAACATGTCTGTTTGTATTTGTCTGAGTGTTTCTATGTATAAGATGTGTTTCCAAAAATGATATCAGTATATCAGTATGTTTATCCGTTGTTTAGTATGCATATTACATACTAATCCTTAGTTTAGGACTAGATAGCGATGTGTGAATGTTAGTGATTAACACCACCATCAACCTGGGCACTAATTGTGCTAATTTTGAAAAGCGCCAATCTTTAATTCTATCTGAATAGTTAGCATCGGTGGCTCATTGGTGTGGACTGTTGCTTTCATACTTGAAGGATGCAAGTTTACATTCCGCCCCGTACCACTGTTTTTTTTTCATATTTTCGAAATAACATGTATATGTATATGTGTATGTGTATGTATGTATGTATGTACATTTGTCGGATGCTCTTACATTGAAGGAAAACATTGTAAGAAAACCAGCGCACGCCTACGAAGTGACTGAAATGTTGTGCGTGAAGCGACCAATCCACACTGGGCCCGCGTGCATGACTAAGGCATATACACCCTCTATGGGTAGGCTCATGCCCCTCGATAGGGATGTATAATGAGCTGAGAAAAAGATGATCCTTAGCAAAAAAAGGAGTAGTACTTTGGGTTGTGCGTACCGGGAAGGACATAAACCGGCGTTTTATATTAACTCAGTTATTCCAGAATCCAAATTCTTAAATTTTAGTCACCGATGCTTTCAAATAAATCTATTGATTCTATAATCAATTCAATTGGCAAAGCCTACGTCGAAACACAAAAGTTGTTAAAAACAACCATGCATCAATATTTTTGATGACAATGTAGCTATTGTGGTACCATTTGTATTTGCAGAGGAATAAAATATTATTTTTTACTGTGTAGGCACTTCGCTGATTGATTCTTTTGATGCTCGATGTTTCAATTAAACAATGGAGTTTTGTCATATTTCATAATTACTGTGTAAACATTTGATTTGCTGCGGAAGAAAGGGACTGATCGCCGCTCAATATATATAAATAAATATCCACTGACATTCACTCAGCGCCATCTAGTCCTAAACTGAGCATTTAGCCTTTAATATATACTGAACAACGGTTAAACATACTCATATTTTTTTTGTAAGAACATACATTCTGTACATAGAAAACACCCAGACCAATACAAACAGACATGTTCATGCACACAAATGTTTGCCCAAAAACCCGGCAGCCATCTAGCCAATCAAGCCGACTGCGTCATCAAAAATAAAACAATCAATCAATAAAATCCCACTGCAGGGTATAGGGTTGTCCACACAGCATGGATATGGAGATATTGAGCAGTATCCAACTATGCGGGCCCATGACCCTTCAGCCACTTTGGGCCCCTACCGCTCTAAGACAGTATCCGGAACTAACGGCTCAAAGTGGTGGTCTTTATTTTTGCTTACCTATCTATTAATCAGATTTAGATAAGGCCGTCGGAGACTTAGTAGTATAGACTGTTGCCTTCCGATCTGGAGAGCGCAGGTTCAAATAATCACACCACGTACCATTGTTTGTGTGTTACCAAAATTTCGCATTTTCAAAATTATATGAACGTTATCCGACGCTCTTTCGGTAAAGGAAAACACCGTGAGGAAACCTGCGCACGTTACTTACTGCTTAAGTCGCTGGTGAAGGCTCGATAAGAATAGCGGAGGACCTGGTTGTCTGGCGTAAAATCGGAGGACACCTATGTCCAGTAGTGAACTGCGATACATTGAAGAGAGAGAAAGCTTACTGCAAGATGCCTACACACATTACAATGAAATAGTGTAATAAATTTCTAGGTGATGTCTACTGTCTTAATTTTTGCATGAAACTATTTCCAGTACAAAGCATCGCTTACTTCGAGATGCCTATTTGGTAATGATTTTTATATTGTGGTAAGAGTGTTTAATGTATGCTGTGTATTCACTTGTAACATGACTATCATGTCACCTTGTTGTTTCAAATACCAATGCAAATTATAGAGAAATACACTATAACAAGGATTTTAATACGTATTAAATAAGTTGCTGTTAGTTCGACAGTTTTTTCAAGTTGATAAAGTTAAAACTTTTAGGTGCTTTTAAAATTCAAAGAGCGTTGGCACGAGTAGTAAGTTTTGGTTAGTTTCGGTAGCCTCAAAATTACAGGGTTCAAAGTTGGGTTTTAAGAGGCGTAGTTATAATAGAGTAGCTACTTCAATGTTAAGCCAAGGCTTCTAATTCATGAAATACTTAAAATTTATTATTTTAAAGTTAGCTTCTTTAAATTCAACTGTATTTAACGGCATAGTCAAAGTCAAAATTCATTTATTCAGATTAGGCTTACAAAAAGCACTTATGAACATCAAAAAGAATACAAAAAATACAATAAAAAATACATTTAAAATACCAAAGTAAAGCACAAAAATGAATTTTGATACTTGGAAAAAGCGCTTCGGCGTTTGGCCTGTTGATACATACATATATCATCACTTGTATTATTTTATGGGATGATCCGATGCACGACTGAGCCGTGTGTTGTAGTGAAAAATACTTTAGGACAAGTGTAGTTTTGGACGTCCTGTGATAGTCTGATGACTTTCGAAATGTTACGGGCAGGGGATGAATGCGAGTTGCTCAGGTTGGCGCTCCTTAGGAGTGGATCTTTAAAATTGATCCTAGGGTCAACAGTGCACGAAAATTGGCCGTTTGATTGATATCATTATACACGAAACTTAACGCTGACCTGCCTAAAAATGTTCGTGACAAACGCAATTACATTACAATTTGAAAACCTTATATTAGGTAAAGTAATCAATTGTTGGCATATTAGTTGTGTCTTTTAAAGTGTTAATTGATCACCAATTTCATTATTTAAAAACGAACAATGATTAATCCAGCGTAATATGACGTCAACTTCAAGCCCCCAACTAAGCGAACGCGTTCACAGGATTATCCCGAGCTAACAATTCGCGTAGGTAACAAATTGTAAAGACAGATAAGTCATGGAACATCTCAAAGCGTTAAATCTCCGTCTGCGACAAAACGGTGTTTAACAGAATCAGTCGCGAGCACGCGTCCAATTACGACACAGGTCTGTCGACTGCCTCAATTAAATTCCACCTCGGTACTAATCTAATTACAGAAGGTGCAGCTGGTATTAAGTAAGCTTTATTTTATAAATTATTTTAAAATTAAAAATTTAGCCAGACGAATGAACGAATAAAGTCGATTTAACTTAAAATTCAAAATATTTCGTAGTTTGATTTATTTTTTTATCTGTTAATTTATATATTTTTTTAAGAAAACTGCGTACCACCGATGCGACGGTATTGTTCTCGAGCGGTATTCACGTAACAAAAACAAAAGCGTAGGCCGACCCTTAAGCAAAATGGTCTTTGTTGCGCTATTTTAAATTGCGACTATTCTGACTTTATTGTGTCTCAATAGTTATATAAATCATAATATCATCTGTCAAATGCACGACAAGTATGTAGTAGAATACCAATTAAAAAATCTAGAAATACTAGATGGTAGACTCGGTACAAGTCGTTTAGGTAGGTACCACTACAGTGCACGATATCGTCCTGTGAAATAGAAAATTACATATTTGTTTCGGGGTACGGGCACTGTAGCTAGTGAAATTACCGGGTATAAGAAACATAACATTTATTGTTTCGGGTGTCCTACCGAGACGACTCAGTATTCAGTCTACCACCAAGTAAATGGTTATATATGACGGGTAGCTAAGGACTACGTAAACTGATGTCCACATAGGGAAGGTCTGTACAGCAGTGGACTTCATCATCAAAATTGCAGCCTTAATGTAATACTGCACTTCAATTGATTATGAAGATGATGAGTACGCTATGTTAGCAACTCTTATAAGAAATGGATTAATTTTTTGAACGTATACGCCTTATGCATTAATGAATCGCATGAAATATTTTCATATTTACTAGGTTGTAGACTCGATACTGAGTCGTCTAGGTAGGTACCACCGCAGTGCCAGATATCATCCCGTGAAACAGGAGTGTTATGCACTTTTATGTTTCGGGATGAGGGCACTGTAGCTAGTGAAATTACCGGGTATAAGAGACCTAACATCTGTTGTCTCGGGTGACAGGCGCAGTGCGGCATTGATGGAAGATAATAACTGTCTGTCAGTTGTTGGTCTCCTTTTAATCCGCTCGTCATGGTCTGGCGTATCACTTACCATCAGGTGAGCGTCCAAACCGTCCTGTACACTTTTAACATAAAAAAAAGTTTATCGACTATTTCAAAGTAAGGTAATAAGAAAAAATTCTAAAATTGAGATAACCGTCTGCAATTACTTACTCTATACTCGCTACGTACGCGGCAAGTTCCAAAGTATTTAAAGATCTGGAACATCCTCCCACGAGTCGCGAAGAACTAAGAAGATAGGAATACTTGTCTTACATGTGGTTTGTTCTTTGAAAGTACAATGAACAGCATTCAACCAGTTTTATACAAGTTAGCAAACTAACTACACAAAAGTTACAAGCTAATTAATTGGCTTTCTCTAGTTCGTAATTAAGCGGTTTTGTGGTACAATACTAACCCATAGATAACTAATGAGCGTATATAAATATCCACTTTATCTATAAGGTTTAATGAAATAGGCCAGAATGATCAGCGTCAGTGGCTCATTGTTGTGGACTGTTGCCATCCGATCTGGATGGTGCAAGTTCAAATCCCGCCACGTAACAATGTCTTTTAGAATTAGCGAAATTATATGTACCTACCTTTATCTGACGCTCTCGCGGTGAAGTAAAACATCGTGAGGAAACCTGCGCATGCCAACGAAGAAATTCATAGGTTGTGCGTGAAGTCGGCCAATCCGCACTAGGCCCGCGTGGTCGACTAAGGTATACACGGGTACTAATACGAGTTGGCTTATGCCCCTCGGTGGGGACGCTTAATGAACTGGCGATAATGATGATGAAGCAGTATAATCTATAAGTATAAGTTGCCTCTTTTAAATTTTACTGTAGGAGCTCCAGAGAATATAAATATATTCATTGGCATTGACTCAGCGCTGTGTAGCCCCATTTTAAACTTATATACTTTTTTTGTAAATACATACATAATTTACAATTGAAACACCCAAACTTCTATGCACACAAATGTTCGGCCCGGAGATTGAACCTGGAACCCTTGGAGTAGCGTACGACGTTTCAACTATTACACAAAAAGGGTCGTCTATCTGACTAGATAGACCAATGACTTGTTGATCAACATTAAAATGAAAAAAAAACTTACAATATATTGGCGCGACCAAAATACATTGGCCATGTGTTCCAGCTTAAAACTTTGGTTATATTTTACGCGTGTCTCCTCCGAAAATAATGAAAAAAATCAGAAATAGTTTGTGAAACAGAACAGCACTTATTCAATTTGATCCCGGGAATGTCCTTGATGAGTAAAAGTTCAACACTAGACTAATCGTAACGTCAATAACAATAGAAATCATATTTATTTTTACCGAATATTATCTTGTTGCAGATTTCTACAAAATGTACGAGTATCACGTGAATGCACAGTACGGCATTCACAATCAAAATACACTGACATTCTGTATATATAAAGGTAGATACGCCACCCGTGGCTCGAAAACGGACCGCCGAAGAGAATACAGTTTGTAGACTTTTGTTTAGGTAAATGCTGTCACTGCATTCGGAACACTTTTTTCGATTGTTTTGTGAACATATTACGAATCTATATTTTTACATCATTTTAAAAAGAGACACAAAGAATGCTTAGAAAATTTCTAATCTCAGTGTTGCAAGTAAGAATTTAACCAGCTCTCGCGTACTACAAGGTTGATAAAATATGGTGTTCGTATTTTTCCAGAGGTGCAATGAAAGCCCCGAAGCAATCTCCTGGGAGAATATTCTCGAAAGACTCGCAAGCAAATGTAATTTAAATTTCAAAAGACGCATATTTATTGGCGGGCTAGTTTTTGTACCACTTAACGTGAAAAATGTTTTTGAACAATATATCGTTGGATAAAAATACATTTCGCAACGTCTAGAAACGTTGTTATGTAAGTCTATATTTTTTCATGAATGGTTTAGAGACAAATATTGTCGTTACCAACCAACAATTGGCATTTGATCCGTGTGTTGTATGATGGCCTCATCTCTTATTATACTTAAAATATTTAAGAATTACGATAGACTCTTTCGTCAGCAGGAAAAACTACGGGCCGATTGGAATGACCTAGAAAGAAAGGTGTATGCTGGGAACTCTTACTGTAAGTAATTTTGCCAGATCCGATATGTTTTAAATAGTGACACGAGGTCAAAAAATCGGGATTTGAGATTGGAGATCGGGACAGGTAACAATAAAAATAATAATGTGACGCTGATGACGTGCCATTTTCAATTTGACAGTGATGTAATTAGTAGAAGGTATGTAGCGTAAATATATTTTTTTAATGAAACATCTAATATTCTTCTTCAATTAATCTATAGCGTCCCGATCGGGACACATCCTCAGACCCTTAAAAATCGGGACGTCTTGCGCAAATCGGGACACCTGGTAACACTAACTGTAAGGGAAGTTCAGATTTTTATTAGCAAGCACGCTTAGAATTTTAAGGATAATGTACGGACAAGCTCTCTTAGTAATGCATTTTGTTACTTGAACATTTTTGCATTTTAAATGTATGCAACTAAGGCATCCGTATTCAAGTTTAAACTGTAATTTGTTTGACATTGGTTTAAAATATTTCCTCAGCACAGCTGCGTTACTTTCAAATCTTAACTTTTTAATTTCTTTGCAAACAAATGTGCAACGAACTGAGTGGAAACAAGAAAGGGTTTGATTGAAGGAAATTGATCGATGGCATTTTGTAAGTGCTGAACCTGTAATCGATAAGTAATTATATACATATAGGCGCTTTCAGACTAGCGACTTATATTTATAAAGGTGAAATTGACAATCGGGAAAGATAAATATGTTTCACTTATAATGAAAATCTCTTCAACCTTTCGAAGTCGACTTCTGTTTCTCAAGTGTCACCTTTCGCAAGTCGTTGGTCCAACGGGCTTGAAGATATTGTCAAGATTTGGTCTCCATTCTATGAATTAATAGATCATATCATAAGTTAATCAAACCTTGATTCTTAACGACATACATAATAAATATGAAAATATGTATGTTCTGCATCAACAGGTAGGTTGATGGCATAGATATAAATTATTAATTTAGCCGATAGGCGTACAAGATATTGCACGCTTATTGGAGGACCCATGTAATGGTTAAGACGTCGGCTACTACACCAATGGTCCCGAGCAGTACAAACATTTGTGTGCGTGAACATGTCTGTTTATATTGGTCTGGGTGTTTTCTATGTAAAAAAGTATTAGCTTGTAATGTGGGTACTAACCACAATAAGCTAATACTTAGTTGGGGACTAGATGGCGCTATGTGATTATCAGTGGATATTTATTTTATATTTGCTTTCCACGGAAATCGACGTAGTAAAAATATACTCACCAAAATACCATCCGGTACTGTCAAGTACACAACTGAGGATGACCTATTTATTTATGATCAATTTTATTGCATATAAACTAAATAGCTTTTACCCTGCCACCGTCCGAGACGAACCTATAGAGTTTTATTGACTTTGTAAAGACGTCTTGTAGGTCGGACACGCGGACGGAATGCCTAATTCGACAGGGAAGTGGGGGGAAACCGCTGAGGGTGTATACAAAAGTTTTAATCTTGTAGGACAAATTTATAAAAGTATGTGCACTGAATTCCTTTTTTATATACTTTTGTAGGTACGTTACTTTTTTTTGCGTATAATGATTGCTCTTAGTGATCAGTCAGTCTTTGGCTATTGTATTTTTAGGTTATTTTGTATGTTTCTCTTTGTCTTTTTTTTATGTTACGAAGTGAACAGGACACTCATAAGCTACAGTGCCCTCATTCCGAAACACAAAAGTCCATACACTCCTTTTGTACGGGGACGACACCTGGCACCGCGGTGGTCTTACCTAGACGACTCAGTTTCAAGTCTACCACCTAGTAAACTTCTCTCTCCCTCTCTATCTTCAGCCTGTTGCAGTCTACTGCTGGACGTAGGTCTCCCCCATTTTGCGCCAGATATTCCGGTCCTCCGCTTTCTTCATCCAGCCTCCACAAGCGACCTTTCGTTAGTCGTCGGTCCATCGGGCCGGAGGGCGTCCTATGCTACACTTGCTAAGACATGGTCTCCACTCCAGATCTCGTTTGCTCAGACAGCCATCGGTTCTGCAACCTTCGTAACCGGCCCACTGCCACTCCAACTTGCAGATCTGGCGATCTATATCGGTAACTTTAGTTATCTTAGCGGATAACATAAATAATAATTACATTATCACTGCTGCACATTATCATGGGATATTGCGCAAAAGTGATGTTTGTACTTACAATCCAGTCTCCGAGCGATCAAGTTCAGGAGACTGTTTGAGCTGCCCCTGAACCTGCGCACCAGGGATGCACATCTCTTTCGCATTACAGTGTAAAAACAATAGACTCCGAAGTCCACAAACATCCCTTATGCGCTACGATATCGAGGCAAGCCCAGCAAACTAATAGCATTATTAAAATCCCTACAATTTAACATTTTTATTAAGCAAGTGAGAATAAGACTTCCTAGTAGAAAGTAAGTTGCTATTGTAACTTCTAGTATAACCACACGAAAGTTTAGAGGTTAGTGACCCTAATTCTTGTAACTGATATAAAAGTTTCGTAATCTAATATTAATGAATAAACTAAGTTTCGGAGTGAGGGCACATTTGTAGCTGAAGACATTATTACGTACAAGAGACCTAGCATCTGACTTCTCGGGTGACGAACGCGGTACCTACAATTTGTAGTAAAATTTAAAAATGTAAGGGATTTCTACATTAGATTCACTCATTTTGACGATTAGAAAAACGATTGAAAATCATGCATTTTCTTAATTAATATTTTAATTATCTTCTTCAAAATTGAAACTTTTAAATGACACCAAAACTAGCCAAGTACAAATAGTAAAGCCCAATGGATTTGATTATAATTTAATACTATATGCGAAAAGACTTTTCCCTAACTTAGAAACACCTAGACTAATAGCTTCTCACCTATTATACGTCATGGTTTGACAAATATATAGTACGTAGTGTATAAATAGACAGTGAGTTCACGCCAAGTGCAAAGCCAAGAGATGAATTTAGATTTCAGGTCCATGTAATTGCACAGCACTTGTGCTCGTGAGCTTACTCGTAGAACAAAAGGCTTTACAGAGGCAGCGTCACACGTCTCCGCTTCGCGCCGTTCATTCATCACCTTGACATTAGTGTCTTCGACGTCATTATTCTGCTGTTATGTGAGGAATAATGAAAAAATAAAATAATTGCTATACGAAATAAATGGATGTTTATATTGTAACGAAAAAACACATACTATTATGAGGGCTTAATTACTGAAGTAACTATAACTACCTAAAATATGTCCGTGTACGAGGGTGCATATAACAAAATGTCTGCCCCTCTCACTTCTATGTAACGATGCCTGTAACGGTCCAGGTGATGTTTAGATATATAATATGCAACTCGAGTACGTATTTAGCATCTAAGCCATATGTGGCATACAATATATTAACATTTTCACATCTATAAAGGTTTGAATTCAAACTACTGCGTAGTAAGAAGGGAATGAATCAAATATTTCACTAACTTATATTAATGGTTTTGACGCGATCCAGTATATATTTTTTGGACCCAGTCCAACCGTACCTTATAATGCTACATCATGCCAAATACAACTAGCAAACCGCTAACTTGTATTTCACCAGAGAGACGGGTTTGTTATTTCCGGGCCGGTCAATAAAAGTAACATAACGTTTTATTAAGTTTATTAAATATTTATACTATAAGGTCAATTATAAATTAAATCTAAAGCCTGTAAATACCTAATTACACGTGAGTAAGTTCACGTCAGTCTTGCTCCTTTTTGTTACAATTACGTTCTCAAACTGTGTAGAAATTAAATACGTAGATTTATAATTATTTATTAATGTCATCTATAAATGAACTCCAGCAAAGCTCATAAGCTGGAAAGCGCTAAACTACTTAAAAAAGGAAATAAAATACCTGTCAGTTTGTCATAGCAATGAAATTGGCTAAATCACAATTCCCGGTTGTTCGTTATTATTGTTTGTACTACTTTTTGATGGGACTGTCGTGATAAATCTTCATTGTAATAAATAGTTAAACCGCAAACAAAAATATTATTGTTTGTGGTTTAGGTCCTTTAGTTACTATTGAAAATGTATTTTTTATTTTATTTTCTGCTCCTTACATGATACGATTTTTGGACTGAGGGTTTTGATTAATTCAATCCAATCGACTTTTGACGCTTTCTGTTAAGATTTTTCAATAGAATGATTATATCACGCCTATGTCGGACAATAGCACTGCTTACAAGAGACAACTTATCTGACAGCAATTTTACAACACCTAGTTACAAAATACGAACTTCGAACAAACATATCCAACCAGCTCGGGGACTCAACAAACTCTGTCACTTGCTTTGTATCGGGTCGTACCCGCAAATTGACATGGACTCAGTAAACAAGCTGCAATATCGTTACACTGTCCGGCAATGATGTAAAAAGTATAGATTCGTGATATGCTCACAAAACAGTCGAAAAAAATGTTCCGAATGCAGTGACAGCACACATACACATATTTCGAATGAGCGTACATTTACCTAAACAAAGAGCATACAACTGTATTATCTTTGGCGGATCGTTTTTGAGGCACATATGGCGTATCTACCTTTATATATACGAAATATCATTGCTGTCTGGCGTCCGCGGCATGCATTGGCTGCAACACGAAATTTTATGTGAATGGAGTCCAATATGTGCCAGTTTTCAGTCGACCCATAGATTTAGAATTGTAGCGCGCGCTGCGCCGGTTCACCTCGGCTTTGATTCGAAAATCAAAATTGAGGTTGAACCTTCAATTTCGAAATGAGAATGTGTATTTATACAGCTATATATATAGCTATAAGTAAATTTACATTATAGTCATGTGATTTTAAAATAAATATGATGTTATTTGTGAGAGAACTAGAGTAACCGAGTTAGGAGTTACTTTATATATAATATCGAATAAGCCTGCATTGCAAAATAATAAACAAAATAACGCTTCGTTATTTTCAAGATAAACCAACGTTATCCGACATTAATCTAATTAAGAGGATGAGTTGAAAAGATCACCGTCTCCACAAATGAACAGAATACAAAATGGTGGAGTTAATTTTGTTTCAGCCATTTTGTAAAGAGCAAGGGAACTCTTTGATTGATGTAAAATCATGGTCTCGCTTTTTGGATCGGCCATTATAAGCTATCATGATTGATTATTATTAGCGTGGGAAGATCAGAAGTTTAACAACACCGCACCAGCAAGCTATAAACTTTATTAAAATACTTGAGTTGTAAACTCACCATTATCCGTTACTGCCAGCAATTTTTGGTGTAAAATAGTTTAATAATAAAAACTTTGTAAGTATAGAGTATTCATTGGTTAAGTAAGTCGATTTTTCTTGATAGGTATAATAGGACAATATGTCATATTTTCATTATCTTTAGTACCACTCTAATACGCTCTTTATAACAATCGCTTTTTCCACAAATTACTAGTATAGCTCCACCTGGCAAATGGCCAGAGCAGATATATATAAATACATAGGCAAATAAAAAAGTTACATTTGTGCATAGAATACCCAAGTTTCAAATTTTATTGAGAATCGAAATTGCTATGTAAATGAAATAAAATTCTTGGAGTACACCTGACAGACGGCAGTCCATAAACACAAACCAAAAACTGTATTATGTTATCTGTTGTTTACAAAGACTTCTTAATAAATGTTTATTATATTACAGTCTTTGGTTGTTTAGTGTGTTTCACTTATCCTATAATTTTAACTAGACAGAAAGAAAATACATGTATTTGCCACAAAATTAACATTACAAGACTATAACAGTACAAACAATTCAACGATAAAATAAACAATAATAAAGAAAAAAAAAAAACAATGTGAAAAGAAAGAAAAAGCAAATCATTGTGTACTCAATAAAAAAGAAAATAAAATATATTTATGTGGTCAAAACGGCCCTGTCTCAGCTTTTGTTGCCGTGTGTTGAGTTGGCAATAAAATTATTCAAAAGTGGACACGGCAACGCTGTTATTAACTATAATATTTTTATTATTATGTTATATATAATGTCATCAGTTTCCTTGAAATAGGTACATACGTTTACGTGGACAGGGGTGCCGTGCCGTAAATTCATCATTTCAATTCATTCTAAGCAGAAAAAATGTGTTCCTTGCAGCGTATTCAGGTAAAGTGCCATAAGATATTAACCACCGAAGTTAACAAATGCACAGTGATCCATTTTTGTTATCAGCTTGCAGCAGCGTGCTACTTAGGTGAGCTGTTTGCTTGAATGCAAATTCATCTATTATAAAAGTCGGATATTTATTAGGTAGATATAACATTAATTAATATCTATATTTACACAGTGCCATTCAGATTAAAGTATTGTTACTAAACAACGGATAAACATTCTTATTTACAATACAAAGTGACATGTTCATCCACTGTGCATACATGTTTGTAAACTGCATGACAAACAAACTTTAAACCCTTATAGTAGCCGGTAACTACGGACTTCACACTTTTACACTATTTGGGTCATCAACGAAATCTAATATAACACAAACAGATATTTTTTACATATTACCATAATTTAAATACATTACTAGAGCATCGGTGGCTCAATGGTGTGGACTGTCGCCTTCCTACCGGGAGGGCTGTGGTTCAAATCTCGACACGTACCAATGTGTTTACGAATTTTCGAAAATATATGTACGTTATCCGACGCTCTTACGGTGAAGGAAAACATCGTGAGGAAACCTTCATGCACGCCTGCGAAGAGATTCAAAGGTTGTGTGTGAAGTCGTCCAATCCGCACTGGGCCCGCGTGGACGACTAAGGCCTAATCACACACTACACGGGTAGGCTCGTACCCCTCGGTGGGGACGTTTAATGAGCTGATGATGAAATACATTCCGTATGCGGTAGTATGAAATGCGTCTGATAGTGTTGCAAATTGGAGTAAAAGTACTCGTAAATCAAGTCAAAACGTAAAAGTTACTTGAAATATAAACTTGAATGTTTTTGATAGTGCTTGTGGCTTCGTTCCAAAGATTGCTACCGGTTTGGTGCCAGATATTGTCTCTCTCTCTCATTACTATCATATATAATTTGTAAAAGAGTTCTCTTCATGTCATTCGTAGAAGTTTTATGTAGTGTTGTTTTGACATTAAATGTACGATACAACCAGTTCGCTCAACTGCTGGTACAAAGTGTTGAAGGAAATTAATAACGAAGGGAGTCATTATTTTCCGTGAACGTAACAGCGATATCTGGCACAGCGGTGGTACCTAGACGACTCAGTACCGAGTCTACCACCTAATAGTATTCGATTATAACATGTCATATTTCTGGTTTTCAGTCATCTACTTCGGGAAGATGAAAAGATTTAACAAGATGGTCGGAACGATGGGGATGCGGTGATGATGGTTTAAAATAAGGTCTCTTTTAAAAAATGAGATATCAGTAAATTGTGCTATGTAGCTCACCTTGGACTTAAACTCATCAAGAGATACTTCCTAAACAGATAAGTATATGCATCAACGTCGTCCGCCTCACCTCGTTTAAATGGCTACTTCCCATCTGGTAAACTTCCCATTTCGTAAACCTCAAATTATACCTATCAAAAAGTTGCGTTTCGTAAACAGTTAAATTGAAAGTAAATAAAGGTTTCTAAAAGCCATATAGTATTAAGATAGATTCTCGATCAACAAAATTCGGTTAATGTCTGTCAAAATACCATATGCCGCAGAAGAAAAGGAACGAACGCAATTTTGTTTCTGCTTTAGATAAACATATTATAAATACATACATTATTACTTTGATTAATTTAATTATATAATTTTTTTGTAGGTTTTACAGTAATGGCGAAATGATATCAAAACGAAGGAAAAGATCCATCCAAAACGATATACAAATTAACAATCTACTTGGCAATTCCAAAAATTGAAAATATAGTTAAATCCTGGAAATGTCAATAGATCAAAATATCAATTTGAATTTTCAATATATACCTACATACAAATATCTAGTATTTTGATAATATTTTAAAAGTTGTTATCATTTTCGACGACCCATTTGGTGTCGCGGTTGAGAGGTCGACTGCAATACCAAGGGTTCCGGGTTCGATCCCCGGGCAGTACAAACATTTGTGTGCATGAACATGTCTGTTTGTAATGGTCTGGGTGTTTTCTATGTATAATATGTATGTATTTAAAAAAAAAATGTATATAAGTATATTTATCAGTTGTTTAGTACCCATAATACAGGCTTCACGCTTAACTTGGGGCTAGATGGCGCTGTGTGAATGTCAGTGGATATTTATTGTTGTGTATGTGTGTAATGCATAATTTGTGAATATTTCTATTGCGCTTCTTCAAATACAGTCTGGTGAGCAAGCTCCAGTAAAACCCATTACGTCATGTTTTTACCCGGTGGGTACGAAACCCTAAAAATGACACAGCTAATTATGTATATTTTACATGCAGATGCTACTAGTAAAACCTATTCGATAACCTGGTTACAGGTCTAACAGGTGACTTTCAGCCATTACACTATTGTCATCGTCAAAAGTTTAATTCCTGTAATCTCGAAAACATGATCAAACAATGTCAGGCTCTTCCGCTAATAGAAGACCACTCCATAAATTTGGGTTACGACCCAGTTATGGGTCATTTAAAATTTATGTCCCACCGTACTGTTATTGGATCACTAGCTGTATAACGGTTTTATGGCTTTTAACCGAAGCCTGTGATACCGATGATCGCGCAAGCGTGTGTTGTATGGTTAGGCAATAATGATGCCACTATGCCACTTAGGTGATCGAAAATAATGCAGAACGATTAAAACTGACGTCCTTAAAAATTAAAGGCAGCACATGTTAATTAGGCTCCACAAGCGTAGCGTAGGACGCCCTCCGGCCCGATGGACCGACGACTTGCGAAAGGTCGCTGGTTGAGAAAAGCGGAGGACCGGGATATCTGGCGCAAAATGGGGGAGGCCTATGTCCAGCACTGGACTGCGATAGGTTGAATAGAGAACATGTAATTGGTTTTATAAATAAATATCCACTGACTTCACACAGCGCTATCTAGCCGCAATCTAAGCATTAGCCTATAATATAGATACTAAACAACGGATAAACATACTTATATACTTTTTGGTAAAGTAACATAACAAAATTATACATAGAAAACACCCAGACCAATACAAACAGACATGTTCATGCACACTTTTGTACTGCCCGGGGATCAAACCCGGAACCCTTGGTGTAATAGCCGACGTCTCACATAACGCCAGATGGGTCGTCTAATAATAATAGGATAACGGTATTCTTTTTATGAATAAAATACTGTGATAGGGCCTCGTTAAAGCATTTCGCCAACGTCTAGGTTAGTGATCACTACGCCACTGTGAAAAAGAAATTATTATTTAGCGATGCGCGAAACACTCGTATAGCAACAGTTTCCAATAAATTTACGCCATGTCATAAACCGCTGCCGCTTGCTGCGGCTTTAGCCCTTGTTATTTATGGTGTTTGAGTAGGCTTTCCCGTGGCAAATGAGATTTATATATTCATGTTCCAAACGTGATAGATTTATTGCTGGAACTACTGCGGTATCTTTGGTCGTACCTGTTGATCATAAGGTACTGTCAAGGTTTCTGACAACTGATTTGATGCAGTCGTTTATAAGTCCGCTACGAGACCAAAGGTTTATTGGGTTTGTTGAACTTACAGTACATTTCTATTGTTTTGTACGTTTGTGTATTGCTCTGGATGTACCCATAGTATCCAATTTGTTTGTATGTAAAGAAATAAAGTATCAGCACAGGACCGAATACGCTTGCCGTATGTTAAAACACTGATTAAAAGAAATGTTTAGTAATTATTTTGGAACAATTGGAGACCAAGTTTTCCTGGCTTATCCAAGTAATAAGAGCTCGAAGTATTCTTGTTTAAATGATGAAAAACTACTCGTTTCTTTCCAGATTTTTCACAATTTTTAAGTCAGATTTCTATAAGAGACCCAAATAAACTCCACCAGCCCATGGTATATCCTGTGGAAAAACAGATCTAGCTGCATTTTGAAGAGGTGCGGAAGGAAGCGATCTAAAAATCTAATATAAGATATCGGAACCCTGCGAATAACTTCTATCGGCCGCAGATGGCCTTTACAGCTTCACTGGACACGTTGGCCAGCGCAGAGGGCTCTCAGCCTTAAACACCTGGACAAGTAGTTGTAGTTTATACGGCAGAAATTGAATGCCAGATATAGGTACTTCCTTTTTACATATTATTCATTAATTTTAACAACTATAAATAGTCTTAAAAGTGCCTTAACATATCTTAAGGCACTTTTAAGACTATTTATAGCCGGATTCTATGGCTCAACATCTTTTGATCACGAATTGGCAAATGTACTGTGGTTCCTACTAAAGGTTCATGTTAATATTAAGCGGAAGTGGCTATTATGGATGGTAAGTCTAAGATATATAAACTTACTTATTTTATTGAAAACAAAACCACGATTATTTTCCCACAGTAATGTCTAAATTAGGAAACGTCTCGTTATATGTACGAGGGTTCAGAGATAAGTAAACGAAGAAAAAAATACGAAAGACAACGCCGTCGACACAATTTTACGGGTAACACTATTTTATTCCGGGTACAAACGGGCTCATGTTATATTAACCGACTTTCGGGAACAGAGCAGTGGAATGCAGTATAGTAAGTCAGAACCTGATTTTATTTAAAATAATAACGGGAGATTGAAAAAAACATTTTTATTTCAAAAGTAAACTTATAAAACATTTTTTTAAAGACACGTTAAGAAATAATTGAAAAGATAATTTACTGTCCACAAAGTGAACTTCATTTTTTTAATTTAATAATCTTCATTACTAAGTTAAAACTTTATAGATAATATTATACTAGGTTTATCAAAATTACTTTTATATTAATGTATCAATCTCCGCTTGGCTTTGTTTTTTGGAAAGGCCTATTAACTTTAGTGGTACGTTAAGGCTAATAATGAAATAAAAATACGTCTTCTTTTTGCTTTGTAAGTTTTTTACCTTATACGAGATAAGGCCAGAATAACATCAAATTTGTTACCATATTCTTCCAAATAAATAATTTATTTTTATATTATAGTAACCTGAAGAGATTACTTTAGGCTAGGCGAAGTGGATGCTGTTATTAGAATTATTTAGACATAATGTACAAAATTATATCATCGTTGAATGCGAACAAGAAATTATATTAACACGTCTAGACATACATTTGAGTGTTGTCAGAAAGCCTACTTAAGTCTTATAATCCTACGCAAGCTTGAATGGATTATGGTCTTTGATCCGACCAGACTTTTTCTTATACGATTCAAAACAGAGGAATACTTTTTTAAAATCTTAGGTTAAGCTTCATACAATATATAATTTTCAAATGATTAGGTTGATGAAAACTTTGCAGTCAACAATAATTTGATCCTTCACGGATTTGAATTGTTTTCTCAGTGTTTTTCATTAAATCATTCATTATTGCTTTGTAGCACCTTCATTTCGTAGAGATTTTTTTATTTCACAGATAGGCTTTTCAAACTCGTAGACTATTCATCTGATGTTATGTGATCTCGCCACTCATTAACACTTGTCACTTAAAATGAGCTACGAGTGTGCTGTTTATGAAGATCTTGCATCAGTATGTAAATATTTGTATGCACAATATCTATCTATCTAACATCCAAACGTGTACCCATTGCGCTATCGACGTCAATACATATTTTTAAGTTTTTATTCTGTGGCAAACCTTGATCCCAGTCGGTCTCTTTCCACATAAAATTGGTCCTCTATAACACCAAATGGATTAATGATTTGTGATACCAATTTACGTCGTGACTTACTACTTTTACTGCGATCACACTGACTACAGCCGTAGGCTCAAGAGAACCTGAATTTATTAGAATGGAACAAAAAACGAAAAGATTACAGTACATGTATTTTGTGATCAATGTTTAAGCAACGCTAATACTAAATGGAAGCGAAAAAAGCTCTCTGTTGAACAACTTCGCACTCTTTCAAATAAATTAATGTACGCCCCTTAATTTACTTACACAAGAAATTTGCTTCTTTTATAGTTTCTGAACCGTGAAATTCGGAGTTACGACTGTATAAGAAGTTTACGCTTAATTGTATTCATCTTGTTTGAAAAAGTTAGGCTGTGCCAACTCACGAAATCATGATTTTTAAATAGATTAAATACCACATCTACGCAACTACGTGGTACTCACAGCAGTTCATTAAACGTCCTCACCGAGGGGCACGAGCCTATCCGTATAGGGTGATAAGGCCTTAGTCGTCCACGCGGGCCGAGTGCGGGTTGGACGACTTCACGCACAGCCTTCGCAGGCACATTGGTATGTACATGGCTGGATTTGAACCCAGCAGTACTCAGGCAGCACTTGCAGGCTCATTACAAAACAATGGAAAAACAAAATTAAAAACAGATAAATAAAAAGATTTTTCTTCCATGTAAGTTAACATAGAAATTATAAAATAAATAATTGAAGGGAACGACCATTCTTAACTTTTAAGATTCAATCTAGCGAGGTTTGGTAATCCATTGGTCCATTTTGAAACTTGCTGATATTTGCCGGACATTTTAGTTCTCTCTATGACGAAATTGTTATTTAAGTTCTCTCTTTAATGACGTATAAATTGTAGGTAATAAATTATATCCATCTTCGGTTTTATTTTGCTGCTTTAATTAGATTTCAGTCTGTTCATGACTTGAAACGAATATAATAATGGCTGCAAACAAGTATCTTTATTATCGTATTAAAAACATTTTGCTGGAAAAAACCGAGCTATGGTCTTGAATTTTAACCCGTCATAAAAACGTTCATGTCAGAAGAAATAATCTTTTATCATTTTTCTAGTAAGGTAAGACACTGTTATGCATAATATAAATTTATTTAAGTACAAGTTATTTAAAAATATTGCAGAAAAATTTAACATGCCTTTGTACATTAACGCAATAGGCGAGGAGAATATAACTTCAACGTTATTTTTGACCTTTTTATATTCAGCTTTTTCTTTCAAGGCAGCAAAAACAAAAAATCTTTTTGGGTACACTATTAAAAATGGTATTTAAGAGCGTCGGTGGCTCATTGGTGTGGACTGTTCCTTCCGATCGAACCCTTTTACAATTTTCGAAATTATATGTACGTTTATCCGATGCTCTTACGGTTAAGGAAAACAGCGTGAGGAATCCTGCGCGCGTCTGCGATGAGATTCAAGGGTTTGAGTCACCCTTTATCATCTATAAGTCTACTTTTTACATACTTTTTTTTTTTTTCACCCATGTACATTTGGAACACCATATAGAAATACGCTGCCGGTTTCTTTTAATGGAAATACGCTCATTTTTTAGACTTTTTTTTTTCGAACTGACTACTGCTGTTGGCCGCAGATGGCCTTTACAGCTTCACCGGGCAAGTAGCGAGCGCAGAGGGCTCTCAGCCTTAAAATTTACACAAGGGCGTCCCCGAACGGGACTCGAACCTCGGCTTAGGGCGTTGCGGGGGAACTCTTTTTTTAGACGCTACTTCTTATATTACTTAGGAAATATGTCCAACGCTTGTCAGTCCACTGTTTTTTAATGTTTGTGCATATCAATATTTTCGAGTAAAAGTACCATTTAAAAACAGGTCACAAAAGAAAATACTTTGGTACATTTGTCAGTCTAAATGATAACTAGCTCTTATCCTAACAACCACAAAATTCTAAATTTAAAACTTGATCCGAGCAAACTTCCCATTTTGTTGAAACACTATAGTTCAGTTTGGAGCATTAAAACTTCGACCATGATGCAGTACTTTACTGGTGAACTTTAACCATAGCTTTTTATAAACCTTGTATAAACCTGTTACTCTACGTAAAAGTCATGCTGATTTATTTGAGATTGCTATTTCCTGGAAATCAAGAAAGACGACTGGATACTGGCAGCTTTATTTTATAATATTATTTTGTTCAAGATTGTACTAATAAATATTTAAGTAATATAATTCTACGTAGAATTTGTGTTTTTAACGTTGGCAACGCATTCGGAGCAGTGATATAATAAGTAAATTGTTAAAATAAAACAAACACACACAAACATTGTAACATACTCACAAAAATTAAGGCAGCAAACAATGACACCGAAATATTCACCAATGAAACTAGGGTCGTCCCTAGACATCCCTACGCTGATCTTCTCTAGAAGTATATAGTCACAAAGCATTGTATACTGACGTGCTGATCATATAACCCAGGAACTCAACTCAACTCAATGGAGTCTAAAATTGTTTGTTTTTTATAGTAGAGGGGGCAAACGAGCAGACAGATCTCTGATGGAAAGTGAATACTGCCGCCCATGGACATTTGCAATACCAGAGGAGCTACAAGATGCGTTGCCGGCTTTTTAAGCAAGAGTAAGCTCTTTTCTTGAAGGTCTGCAGGTCGTATCCCATAACTAACTGGCAAGTGTTACAAGTATGTCTACCATTTAGTACCACCACAAGATTTCTGGTGTAACACACTCGTACACTTACATTTAACCAAAAGGGATTTGTGTAGGAACAATTCCACATTCATCATTTTGTGCGACTAACATGTATTTGAATACAAGCGTTGGTGGATTATGTTGAGCGCCAAGATAACGTTTATATCAAATGCTTTACTAATTAAAATTTATAATTTCTTCAAAATCGGAACATTGTTACAGAAATAAAAAGTGCTTTCATATAACACTAATTTCGCAATACTATGTAATGGTGAGTAGATGCTTTTAACTAAAGTACTCGTTACCCGGACAATACGTTAAAAGTCTTGATAAAGATATGTCATACTAGTAGGTGGTACACTTTGTATTGAGTCATCTTGGTAGGTAGGTACCACCGCAGTGCCAGATATCGACCCGTGAAATAGCACTGTAGCTAGTGAGATTACCGGCTACGTAACATCGGTGCGGCATTGATGGAGGATAATAACTGTATATCAGTTGTTGGACTCCTTCAATGCCGCTCTGTCATGGTAGGGCGTATCATTTACCATCAGGTGAGCGTCTTGACCGACCATCTATGTACACTTACATATAAAAAACTTAGATACTTTTTTGTAAATAAATACATACTATATGAATACGAACAAACGGAGGATACACAGGAACATAGGCCTCCCATAATTAACGCCAGATATTCCATATCTGGCGTTAATTATGAGAGGCTATGTTGAGGACTTAGGAACCAGTACCAAAAGTGATAACCTTAATATTTTAATAAAGAATTTTGTACAACAAAAACATCCACACATTTTTGATTTTTTTTAAAAGCTCTGAAACCAAAACCGAAAGGTGGAACACAAATAAATTTTAAGTATTTATCAATTAGTAACCAATTTTATTTAAACCTTTAACCAAGTTTCCTGTACCGTAAATATAAATGGTAGTAACGTTTTCCGCTACTTAAATAACACACGGTAGACTGTATGGTTAATCGAGCGCAAAAATAATGAAATGATTCTACTTAAATTGATGTTTCCACCGCAGTTATCTATGAAATTCACTTTTCTGTAGTGTTTTCGGAACAATATATTACCCTTAACTAAGAATGAGGGTAGGTTTATAAACGTTTTTTGGTTCAAACTCGTCCAAGATTAACTTTATGTGCAATCATGCAATATTAACATGTCGTTTTTCATAAGTATGAATGTTTCATAAATTACCAAAAATGTATGTAAGTATGTTTATACGATGCTAAGTACCCATAGCACAAGCTCTTTCCTTAAATTTTGACGACCCATTTGATGTAATGATTGAGATGTCTGCCATGAACATGTCTGTCTGTATCAGTCTGGATGTTTCTATGTTTAATATATATGCATTTAAAAATATATATAAGTATGTGTATTCGTTGTTTAGTACCCATACTTCAGGCTTCACGCTTAACTTGGGGCTAGATAGCACTGTGTGAATGTCAGTGGAAATTTATTATTAAATTAAGACTAAATTACGGTGTGTGAGCGTCTCTGGATATTTATTTATAATTAACAAGTAAATTTTGCATACTATTCAAAAGTTTTCCAATATTTTGCACGGCATCCTTTAATCGAACTCTTATATCGCTATAAATCCAGCCTTTAATCAGCCCCAGTTCCGAACACTCAAAGCCTCCCAAGTTTTTATTTACTTGACTTATTACTTCATCATTCGTTTTGGAGAATACCCAAAAACTCGAACTGTGTACCGATCGATCTTATTGAACCAATTTATGATGACGCCACAAACGTGTTTACACAACTCCTTAAGTACACACTCGTTTGCTTTTATAAATAAAAGCCAAGTTAACTTCGCATTTATCTTTTGCATTCTTACGAATTCTCTTGATTTAGATTGTTTGCTGTTTTTATGTACAACACAGTCGTTATGTTTTTAAATCATAAATTACCTTGCGCAGTAATGTTTAATCTCATACGTATAAGTTCTTTCTTCATAGTAATACAGTTGGTTTATGGTAATAAAATTAAATGTTTCAAAAGTTGGTCGCCATTTTGTGCCATTTTATAGTACAGCTGATCCCTATTCAGTTGTGAAAGACTAAGACTCTGCTTAAAAATAGCACAGTTTTTAAGCTACAAGTCAAGCAAAGCAAATTTTCGTTAGGATTTTGAACATCGGATATGTACTATAGTAGGGGTTGGGTTAGTTATACAGTTTAGTAGGGTTACAGATTGGGTAAGTAAAATCCCACCAAAAACATTCTGTAAAAAATCTAGCCAAGTCTCGATGGAGCTGCTTGATTATCTCTAAAAAGTAATGAAATCAAGACAAAGACGTGCCAAGTCTAAGGTTCCTTACTGCGATGACTTCATTATGTTTGATGTTGTGTGACTTGCGCTGCTGCCCACCATCCGGTATAAGATCCCTTAGTCGGCTCCTACGACACCCTCGGGAAGAGTAGGGGTGGGGACACATGTATTCTATTCTGCCGTCCCCACATGGCGTTGGATAATCGAAGATCTGTAGCACCTGGTGACCCTGCTTAGATAACAAAGAGCCCAGCCAAACTATAAGAGATCGACATACCGCCTTTAAACAATATATAATTCAATGGTAGTGGGCCGCTTCATCCAATGTTGAAAATCGGGGGGCACGGTAGTGCCCCCGCAAGTCGAGCGTGCTAGACCAATACAAACAGACATGTTCATGCACACAAATTTTTGTAGGTAATGTCCGGGGATCGAACCCGGAAACTTGGTGTAGTAGCCGACGTCTCAACCATTACACCCAATGGGTCGTCCAATATTCCTTTCAAGTTTCTACAAAAAGAAGTGAAATCCCACCAAAAACATTCTGTAAAAAATCTAGCCAAGTCTCGATGGAGCTGCTTGATTATCTCTAAAAAGTAATGAAATCAAGACAAAGACTGCGATTACTTTATTATTGTGGTTAATGTTGTGTGACTTGGCCGTTGAACATTCTTTATACGTTAGTGGCTTTATCAAGCCTACAATCGACGGGTTATTGAATCACCGTTTTCCAAGTGGCAAATTTGTATCGTCAATGGATAGCGGTCCTGGCGAGACGTCGGCTACTATACCAAGTTTCCGGGTTCGATCCCCGGACATTACCTACAAAAATTTGTGTGCATGAACATGTCTGTTTGTATTGGTCTAGCACGCTCGACTTGGCGGGGGCACTACTCCAGATCTTCGATTATCCAAGTTTTTATAGTTTTCCCTATATGTAGCCATGAAACCCTAACTCTGTACCAAATTTCAACTCTCTGAGTTAATGGGAAGAACTAGTTCTATTTTGATGATTTTGTTATCTAAGCAGGGTTAATTATTAAAACAGCCAAACCAATAAACACAAATATGTCAATGCACACAAAAGTACATCTCAGCTGACACAGCTATAAAAAAGCATAGTGTACGTACGTACGTAAGTTGCTAGGGGTAAGTAAGGCTGCCAGTTTCTTCGGAACTTTACCAAAAATCTTTTAATTATTTTATTTAGTTTTTTTTTTATATTTTAGTTATAATATTTAATTTTTAAGGTTTTTAGTTGTTAGTATTGATTAATTATTATTATTATTTGTTAATATCTAGGTTATTTCTTATCCAATTTTTAATTCTTTATCTGGTATAATCTATTTTATACTATAGGCACTATAGCCACTTTATGGACCAGATCCTTCGTCTTAGGCATAGTTAACTCCTACCATTGTTATCATTTATATAATATTTGTATATTTTAACATTAATTATTATTAACAAGAAAATGTATAAATACGCTCGAAATGAAAGTTTTTTGTGAAATGAAATGTGTCTTACCCTTACTAACGCAGCTGAGACATGGACACTAACTGCGGGATTGGTTCACAAGTTCAAAGTCACTCAACTAGATTTCTGTTCCCAAATCAATAAATCACACAAATATATAAAATTTTCTTTTTTTGTATCGAAAACATGAACGGTGTTATCTAAATTCAAATTGATTACTCCTATGTCCTCAAATCCCTGCATTAGCTCTACAACAGACCTTCCAATGTTGATGGCATAGCAATAATAGGATCCTGCTATATAACACCTCAGGTGCGTGAATTAACTTTGTGACTTTATTTGTGGACCTGTTATAAATTATAACCCATATATATCGTACTAAAAAAACATGGTTTTTATCTTAAAATATTATTTTAAATAACAAAGTAATATATTGAAAACCAATTTTGGTTCAATATCAAAAGTCAAAAAACATATCCTCTTAACCAACGAGTATTCCTTCTTAAATAAAACAAACAGATCATATATTACCAAAACAAAGGTTCTCTAATCTTCGCGAACACAAAAGACAACGCAATATGGGAGCACCTTACCCCTTGATACCCCAAACTGTTTGCGAAACGTCCACCGAACTTACCTTTTAAAGGCTCGTCGAAGATGTATTCAATATCCTTGTAAAGTTGAAAAGGCAAGTTTACTCTATTTCTAGCACGTTTGTTTGAATTAAAGTTTACCATTATCGAAGTTTTCATAATCATAGTATTTTGCTGAAAATTTAAAGATACATAAGTAAACTCTGCTACATGTTGTGAGATAATCAGTTAAATTGGTATGTCATTAGTGTGCAACAAGCCCGTTATCTCCCTCGGACTACAAAATAAATAATAACTGAAAAATCATCTTTAAAAATATAATTCTTCAAACCTTAAATAGCCAACTTTAAATAGTCTTTCTAAATGCAAAACAAACCCTATTATCAGAGCTTGCACGTGCAAAGGAATCCAAATGTTTTGACATAAAAAGCCCTACTCGGCTTATTTTTTGGAAAATTTATTAAATGAATGAGTCGTGGATCACAGCGGCATGTCTCCAACGTAATGAACTAGTAAACATTTACATTTTCTCTTTTGAAGATTGACAAGAGCCATGGTTGTTCTTTTGAGAAGTTTTAGAATTAGCTTTGTACTAATTTTATTTGCATTCGAGTAGGTATGGTCAGTCTGAAACGAACCCCGGTATCAAAATGCTATCATTATCTTTCGCGATCTGAAGTGCTGTTATTTATTTATTTTGTGTAATAACTCCCAATTCCCACACAATTCAAACAAAATAAGTATCCACTGACATTCACACAGCGCCATCTAGCCCCAAGTTAAGCGTGAAGCCTGTTTTATGGGTACTAAACAACGGATAAACATATATATTTTTATGTAATTAAACACCCAAACAATTACAAACAGACATGTTTATGTTCACAAATGTTTGTACTGCCCGGAGATCAAACCTAGAACCCTTTGTGTAGCAGCCGAAGTCTCGACCATTACATCAAATTAGTCGTCAAATGATTCATCAATTTCCTTATGATGACGCCAGATTGCTTCGTGTGAAATTCAAACCCAAGACCGTGCAGATGAATCTCCGAAATCACAGATGAAAGTACTTCAACCGAGATTATTTTTAATGTGTTTCCAGCATCAGCATACGAATGAATACCTAACGTTAAGACCTACGCCACGGAGAAAAATCATGATCTCCCTCGGACTACAAAATAAATAATAACTGAAAAACCATCTTTAAAAAATATAATTCTTAAAAAAAACAAACTTAAATAGCCAACTTTAAATAGTCTTTCTAAATGCAAACAACCCTATTATCAGAAGCTTATGCACGTGCAAAGGAAATCCAAAATGTTTTGACATAAAAAGCCCTACACGGCTTATTTTTAGATGAAAGTACTTCAACCGAGATTATTTTTAATGTGTTTCCAGCATCAGCATACGAATGAATACCTAACGTTAAGACCTACGCCACGGAGAAAAATCATGATCATAATACATCCATTACAATGCAAGGACCCTGTAAACTAAAATTTTACTATAATATTAGAAATGTTTCAAATGGAACAACCAATTTATAATTCATTTTGAAACACTTTCGTATAACATCGCGTCGAACCTAGCCCATCATCGTTATTAAATGTATCTACACAAATATATGTAATTGAACATGTCTGGAACAGCTGGGTTGAGTTTGATGGGAACTTCCCTACCTTAACCAGCTTCAGGTGATATATAAGTAATCTCAGCTACTTTTCGACGCAGACGACACCGCAGGCACAGCTAGTATTTAATAATACTAATAATTCTAATCCATTCGCTGTAATCGTAAACAAACAAACAGCGTTCTCATTAGCTGATGATTTGCCGACATCAAACTTGTTTGTTTGAATGACAAATAACAGATGGGAGTTTGAATGTTTGCAATCAATCTCCGTGTTTGGACAGTTAAATATAGACATTTGCTCTGTTTGGTTGGTAATTGAAATAAAATACCAGGAACGAGGAGTAGGAAGGTGTAGCGAGCAAGGAAGAAACAGTGTTCGAACCATGTGTTGAAACATGGACTAAGTTGGTATTGGTAGAATTTTATGCGCAATTCGAAGGTCTTCCTCAGGTCATGTATATATCAGGTATCTAACCCAGAATCTCTAATTTGATTACTAAGTTCTCAGCCATTACACCACACGGGTTGTCAAATAATATTATGGCTTGTAAAATAAAACTACAATTTTCTACTTAAAGGGGCATTTTTAATAAAAATGTTAAACAGTTATTCGCCCCCCTGTTTAAAGCTCTCAAAAATGTTTCCCCTCCCAAGGACAGTGTAGACTCGGCAATTTCCCGCCGTCTCAAGCGAACGGAAATATTCAAGAGGCATGCGCGTCCAAACTTGGTTCTATAAAAAGATCAAAAAGTGTTAAGCGTTCGTTTCAAAGGAGTTTCCAGCCTCAATACACTGTTTGTTGAATTTCCTTCTTTGTTTACGCGATGTTTTCTTTTCAATCTGCGTTAACCACTTGTTTACTATAAACGGTGTAGTCTTTGTTATACTCGTAATAACGTATAATATAATAATTGGCAGTGTTGGTAGATGTTATCCAGTCTGGAGTTTCGGTCTCTCTCTCTCTCTCTTTGATCTATCGCAGTCCACTTCTGGACATATTATGTCCCATTTTGACTCGGATATTCTGGTCCTCCGCTTTTCTATCTATTCTCCACCAACATTTCGCTAGGCTTTTTTTCGAACTGACTATTGCTGTTGACGGCAGATGGCCTTTACAGCTTCACCGGGCAAGTGGCGAGCGCAGATGGCTCTCAGCCTTAATATTTACACAACGAGCCTAAGGGCGTCCCCGAACGGGACTCGAACCTCGGCTTGGTAGCCTAACATATGTTTGGGGAGAAAAGCGGCCCGGCACATGCCGGTTACGCGAATAGGGACTGTGCGAACCTATAGGGACACGCGACGATAGCCCCCGCCGGCGGGGGCGGAATCTCGGTTGTCGGTTTGTGGAGTGTAATTTTAGTGATTTAGCTATTTTGGCCGCTGATGCGGCGGCGACCGTGGTAGGATCGTCTAGCACGTCCCGTGTACGCCGACGTTCACGCGCGCGAGGTTACCACGGCGCTCCCGTGGCCCTACGCATGAACTTGTTCTGAATGACTTGTAGCCTATGGACGTGTTTGGGCGCAGCGTGTGCGAATACCACACCGGCATACGTCAAAAAAGCATTCTCTCACTGCTATCAACAAACATTGTGATCCAGCGAGCTATCGGTAAATAGTTTTCTTTAATGAATAAAAGATTCCTGATTTTATCCCAAAGAGAGACCTCGGGTAAAGAATGCAATTACTAGAAAATATTTTCAATGTGTCAGTTTTTCAGAAGACATCATACATATAGGTACTGTACCGTCATTGTTGTACATAATAACCGAATCTCACCTTGTTATTATTTTATAATTGTACTAGCTTTTGCGTGCGACTTCGTCCGCGTGGAATAGTTACTTTGGCCTAACGCTCTCTTTAACCCGCTACTTCGTTTATATAGGTTAATTAAAACTGCGATATCTCATAAGATATTCATTTAAATTGAATGATGTAAAGGGCAATTTTGTTTAAAATTAAATACTTGTAATAAATAATGTATTTATTTGGATAAGGATTGATATCATATTTACGAAAATAGCTTCGCAAAATGATGCATTATTTTAGAAAAAATGTTTAGAAAAAATATATTATGGTGAGCTAACCTTAAAATATATACATATGCTGTCGCGGACTTTTTTTTAGACCTTTAAAAGGGTAGCAATACTCTGATACATGACTTTTGCGAAACTTTAACCGTTTACGCAGCGTACGCAGCGGAATCTCCAAGTAAGAAATTTTCCCCCCGGATTTTGTAACATTCTTCATTGCTGCTCCGCTTCTATTACTTGTAGCGTGATAAATATAGCCTATAGCCTTCCTCGATAAATAAGCTATCTACACTGAAAGAATTTTTCAAATCGGTCCAGTAGTTCCTGAGATCAGCGCGTTCAAAACAAACAAACTCTTCAGCTTTATAATATTAGTATAGATATTGCGCTGATGTTTATAGTACAGGCTCGTAGGTTTCATCAATAGGACTAGGACTAACACGTAACCCTTTTTTATTTTGTTTGTTAGTCATACAACATCTGATTGTTTTGTTTACAAAGGAAATACTTTCATAGATATACCATACAGCCTTTATATTAAAATTGCCAATCAGTAAAAGTAATTTTAATTTTGAGTCTACTTTTAAATACCGTCCACAGAGTGAATGTGATTTCGCGACCCTACTGTAATATGAAGCAAGAATTGTATACGAAAGTGGTGACGTGGCTCGCTTTGTAATTCAAATTCGAGTTCTCATAACTGCGGATAACATTCTCAATTCGCTGCTACGCGTATTGTCAAAAGGTCGAGTAAAATATTAATGAAAGAAAACACTCAAAACTGAAAACCTTATTGAGTTTTTCTTAATATGCCACCAGTAGGGCACCGCATTTCTTATTAATTTATTTCACCACGTTACGCAAAAAAAAAAAATAGTATGGAAAAATGCAGTACAGGTTGAAGATACGTAAAGTATAAGTAATGGTTTAGAAATTAGCTAATATATCCATTGATCCAGTGATTTTTGCATGCACATGTTTTTTTGTATTGGTCTGGGTAAGTAAATTTATCAATTTCTAACACTGTTATTGTAATTTTGCTTTTATAAGGGCAAAATAGCACCGTGTAAATGTCAATGGATATTTATTAATTTTAATAAAAAAAATTGTTTGATGACTTAAGCAAAATTGTTCCAAAATATACGAAAACTATTACACGGCTTCTGAGCTCCATAGCAATTGAATCTTAATCTTGGTTGTGTAAATCTCAATTTCAATATTCAAACTTACGTGCCTAACTTTTTTGCATTACTTATTTTCATTATCGAAGTTAACAATCGAGTAACACGTTAATCCTATTGGGATGATAATACGAGTATGTATATAGGAGGCTCGCTGCAAAGACTTTGTGAGGCATAATTAACTGCAGAACACGTTAGAGGCAGGCTCGAAGAGACCTTGGTATTTACTTACATAAGGCAATTGCCTTCTATTGAGAAACTATATAAACAAAACAGCCAAAGGTCATGTGCAGGATTCCTTTAGTTTATTGTCTCAAATTGTGTGCTAGGTTTTAAAATATTTCATTCAATACTTGTGAGATAAAGTAGCCATTCGTTTTAAAAAATGTTACCAATGAATTAAATGCAGAATATGACATTCATAAGTGTTCTGTAAGGACCTAAACTGAATAAACACTTTTCATTTTCAAATAACTCTTGCACTCTGTTCATATCACAAACCAAAGTTTATAGCGATAAAGTCAAAAATTATGTATTGAATTTAGACCCTAGGAAGTCACTTATATAGCAAGCGGAAACTGCCGCACTGGTTCGGAACAAGTATTCCTCACAATTCAAGGTGGAAAGAAATCGGCAAGAAACTCGAATTAAAATGGAGTATTTTTACCATAATGAGGTTATATGATATTTTGTTTGTGGAGAACTTCATAATACACGAATCTTCTTAAATAACTCTGTTTTGCTCGAAAGGGGTAGGTGATATCCTAAAAGAAACAGATGATGGCATCGCAAAAAAGTCGACAGGAGCCTTCGAAAATCGTAGTGGTAGTACGTTTACCATTAATTATTTATATTTATATAAAATAGTTGTGTTTCTTAATAAACATAATATGTCGATAGCGTCGGGTTGTTAAACAAAAATATTTTAAATGGTCACCTATTTTATTCACTTGAAGAAGCTCTTCAAATTATAAGTGTAACACTACAATGCGCTATTATTTTGTAAGCGCTATATTTAGATATCAGAATAAGCAGATTACTAATTAATTGGATGCCCACGTCTGCTACAAAACAATTAAGACCGGATTTCCTTGAAGCCGAAATAGTTTATTTTAGGTGCTCGGTTGTTCTGTTTGTTTCGTATCTTTAACTCAACTATTATATAATAAATATTGTATCCTCGGACATTCACACAGCGCCATCTAGCCTGAAATTAATCTTGTGACTTCTACTTTGGCGCCCAATAGCAAATTCTAATATTTATGATTATACTTTTGTATTTGTAGATACATATATATAAATTCATTAGCTTTTGCGTGCGACTTCGTCCGCGTAGAATAGTTACTTTGGCCTAACGCTCTCTTAACCCGCTACTTCGTTTATATAGGTTGAGTTAAAACTGCGATATCTCATAAGATATTTGTTTAAATTGAATGATGCATTATTTAAGAAATTTTTTTTAGCAAAAAATATGTTATAGGGAGCTAACCTTAAAAGATGACATATGCTGTCGCGGACTTTTTTGTAGACCTTTAAAAGGGTAACAATACTCTCATACATGACTTTTGCGAAACTTTAATCGTTTACGCAGCGTACGCAGCGGAATCTCCAAGTAAGAAAATTTCCCCCCGGATTTTGAAACATTCTTCATTGCTGCTCCGCTTCTATTGCTTGTAGCGTGATGATATATAGCCTATAGCCTTCCTCGATAAATGAGCTATCTATCACTGAAAGAATTTTTCAAATCGAACCAGTAGTTCCTGAGATTAGCGCGTTCAAACAAACAAACAGTCAAACAAACAAACTCTTCAGCTTTATAATATTAGTATAGATTAGTATAGTAATAAAAATTTTAGAATACACTCTTACCCTACTCTTCGCGATGGTGTCCGTTCTCAATATGAAACCACCACATAAAATAATATATAATGTAAATTAAAAAAGCTATGTGTACTCAAAGCTTTGGTGAAAATGTCAAAGTCCTCCAATATCCAGTTATTTTAACAATTAATACAACACCTTCACTACAATAGTACGAACAGACACGTTAAATAAGCATGACTCATCGGCTGTCCTAAGCAAACATTATAAATAGATTACAAACTTTCCAGAAACGATATACAATATAGTTACCATGCTAAGGTTTTGAGCCAGTTAAATGACCCTTCTAATGCCAAATTCAATAAAAATAATAATTCAATTTAGTTTCATATACAAGTACAATAGAACCTTTATGAACGTCAAATATGTACCGAAAGATTTTTAAGAGGGTTACCGCCATTGCTAAAAACAGTATTACTGTAATTATTATAGGCTTCTTGACCAAGGGTTCTGGGTTCAATCTCTGGGCATTACATACATTTGACGCGATAAGTAAGAAATTAAATCTCGTTGCTCCTTCGGTGTATCGACTAACCATGGGTGGGCGGTATCACTTAGCACGAGGTGAGCCGTCTGTGCGCTTACATTCCTGCGCAATGAACAAAGAACCATTTTGCAATACATTTTAATTTTACAAATTAATCACATTAAGAAATAACATAAGTTCAGTTTTTTATGACCTCATAATATAATTGTAATGCTTACCTCTACGTTTGAAGGACACTCACTACTTTACATCGTGAGGACACCTGCGCACGCCTACGCAGAAATTCAAAGGTTTTGAAGGCGGTCAATCCTCCAAATCTTAAAAGATCCTGAACGCTACCCTCGTAGTTGGTCATAGAACTTCCTCCTCGAAATTAGAGCTAGATACATATAACATGCCATTGAACGATGCTCATATATTCATATTTTATTTGTTGTCAAACACATTACTACCGTGTTCTAATAGCATACAACACCATCTATGAATAGCCTGGAGCACATTGTTAGTGCCAAATGCAACTGATATAGAAACGTGCTATCTGACCCGTGAACGAAACACACACTCAAATTACCATTCAAGACGGTAATCATAACTTCGCATAGCTAGAATAACGTTGTACATTATTCTAGCTATTATAATATTAATAAAGTACATGTACAACCTGTGTTAAATATACTACCAATTACGTACATACATTTCTATCGAACCCGTTGACGGTACAAATACCTTTGTTACAAATCCTAACTCAAGTAATGAGAACAATTAATCCCAAACGTTTACTTCAACTATAAACTCGGACTTAACTTCCCACAATGACGAAAGAACGTGGAAATTAGTTGCTCTATATTTTACCTTATGTCTTTGTAATAGAACTTCTGAGCTTCTACGACTGTAAATCGACCGTGCTCGAAACCCTAGACGGAGCTTCTCAACAGGTGGGTCTTAAAATGAACATGGACAAGACGAAAGTCATGTCTAATACCCATGTCGTACCTATACCGATATTAGTTGGAAGTTCTGTCCTCGAAGTTGTAGACGAATATGTGTACCTGGGACAGGTAGTCCAAATGGTAGGTCCAACTTCGAGAAGGAGGTTTCTCGTCGAATTCAATTAGGATGGCAGCGTTTGGGAAGTTAAGGCAGATCTTTTCGTCCAAAATACCTCAGTGTCTCAAGACGAGGTTTTTGACCAGTGTGTGTTGCCAGTTATGACATACGGAAGCGAAACGTGGTCGCTCACCAAGGGCCTCTTGAATAGACTCAAGGTTGCTCAGCGTGCTATGGAGAGGGCTATGTTAGGTGTCTCCCTACGCGATAAAATCCGAAACGATGATATCCGTAGAGAACTAGGGTGACCGACATAGCCCAGAGGATTAGCAAGTTGAAGTGGCAGTGGGCAGGGCACATAGTGCGTAGAACCGATGGCCGATGGGGCGGAAAGGTTCTCGAGTGGCGTCCACGTAACGGAAGCGAAGCGTGGCCGACCCCTAACCAGATGGACGGATGATCTGGTTAAGGTGGCGGGTGGCAGATGGATGTCAACTGCAAGGGATCGGTCCGCGTGGAATCATTAGGGGAGGCCTTCGTTCAGCAGTGGAATACTTTAGGCTGTAATGATGATGATGATGATGACGACTGTAAATCACGTATGGTGTCTTTCTAGAAGAAGTTAGTAGTTCAAAATCAAATTATTTCTTCTGAATTCACAAATGACGTAACTTAGGCATATTTCAATTATTTTTCGTTCTTACATATTTTTCTATTCACATGGATTTCCTCTTGCTTCACATTAATTGTACTTAACCGGGAACATAATGCATAATTGCATATTAGTAATATAAAGTCCGTTTCCCACAGGTCCCACTGAATATCACGAGTCGCAGATCGATTAGATACTGCGACATACATGAGTGGGGACCTCATTTGTATGCATCCCATGTTTATGTTTTACTTGAAGTAAGCTTAAGATTTATTTGTTAATTTGATGCGACAAATGAAACATTTTCTTTCTTTCATTATAAATCATCTTTGTTATGAAACTTAAATCATAACAGCGGTCGAGGTCGGTTCGGTCCCATCCACTGTGGGTTCTACACTCGTTCTATACAAGTTTGTAAATTACAAATTCTTAACATAGCGAAAGCTTTATCAAATTTTTTTTCTAAGTTCACTGCTAAATACAACCCTGCATAAGGACATCTGTGAATTCTTACAAAAGCATCCAACGTGATAATGTATTTATATATATAGTTGTGTGTTATCATTCTTCAACATTCTTATATCTCAACTACGTCAATATGTAGTTTAATTAGTCACTTGTTTAGTTTTATATTATATTATCTGTGAGACTTATGTACCTGTAATAATACAAACATTTACACAGCGCCATCTTGCACCTACTAAAGGAGTTTGAGATATGAGTACGAAACATCGTACAAAAATACCTAAGTATTTTTATTTTGTAAATATATTACATGTATAATACATAAAAAATACAAGCACACAAAGTATAATGCTGCACGAGAATAACCTAACCCTAACCCTTGGTTTAGTAGCCTTGTTTTTACCATGGGTAACAAGTCAAATATTTTCGATTTACCAATTCCCAACGCACATTGATCGTAAAATATGGAAAACAATAATGACCTATTCGTTATATCACCCTAGTCATAAAAAACAAGGAACAATTTTTCATAACAAACGTATAGATCTCCTGCGGGTATATTTACGTCCTTAAGATGGCCGCTCAATATAATTAAGTGGGAAACTGCCAGAGGGGTGGAGAAACCATAATGACGTAAAAGTGTATCGGGGCCGACTCATTAATTACCCTCATTAGATGCAGCCGCTGGTAACCGGTCAAAGGGTTTAATTTTTTCCTTAATACTATTTATCGTTTACCTTATATTTAGATTTATTGGGAAAACGCATTTGAATAAATATCTGCTAAATCTTTTGGTGTTGAAAGCTGGATGAGAAAAGCGGTGGACTGGGATGTCTGGCACAAAATGGGGAGACCTATGTCCAACAGTGGACTTCTATAAGTTGAAGAGAGAGAGAGATCTTTTGGTTACGTAGTGAAAAACTTTGAGAAGCGTTTGCCTTAGATAAACAATAAACTAATTAGATGCAAAATCTCACTGTCTGAAAAGTCTGCTCATCGCGTCAGTTGGGCAGAATTTTCAATCATAATCACGTCGGTCGCTACATGTCATAGTGACATAGTAGTACGCTTGTGCTTACGATCTTGTACCCTTTTAATGACGCCTTACGGTCGAAATTTTAATGAATAATTGTATGTCATATATAAGCCCACGGTTATACCCATGGACCTATGGACATTCGCAACTCCGAACAAACAACGGGCCAAAACTTGCCAAATTATAACAGTAAGGAAAATTAAAAAGTAGTAAGGGGTTGTGGTATTACTCCGTGGTATTACTCCTATAAATCCAGCCTCATCGTGACAAAGCATGGCTTTCCAATACTTCCCACTAAACCTTCAAGTGATTTTATTTATAATCATAGGAACGTTAAGAACATACGCTATCGTAACATGACACTAATTGACAAAAAACATGTCATAATACATTTTAATGGTGTTTGACGGAAACATGACAGGCAATTTGAAATTGACGTAGGTAAATATAAAATAATTGCTAGCGACTTCGTAATAACAATTTCATATCTTTGAATCGAAATTGAATAATTAATAAAGCCCGACCCGCACTTAAAAACTAGTATTCATATTGCTTTAATTAAAATATTTTTTATTTAATTGCACCGCTTTGTAATTCCAAGATAATTTTAATAACGGTGAAAAGTGTAAGTTTTTGCTACTTATGAATACACTATCATTATTCAAATAGGGTCAATTTAGTCCAACAAACATGTCCTTATTTCTTAAAAGCTGTTTATCATCAACATAGTCAACAGCCTATATCGTCTCACTGCAGGAACATTAATCAATGAACAGACCTTAAATCAAAATAGCGGATAACTTACTATAAAATACAATCTGGCTCCTCCATGACAGAATAGCAAATATTACTTAACCTTAGTTTAGGCACTCACAAACTATTTGCTATTTTGCATTACGCTTAATACGTCGTTCGGACGAATGGTTATCGAAATTCCAAATTAAGTGTTGTTCACATTCCCTTATATTCCCAAATAATTATTTTTCCAACTGCCTTTTTAAAGGTTAGCAAGTTTGCGTAGGAGGTGATATCACATAAATAAAAAAGCCGTCTTAAAAACTTTGTTCAGCAATGGAACGAATGGCTGAAATAATAACAAAACAGCTCTTATTCGCCGGCTAAGTTCAAATAAGCTATTGTAGTGCAAACACAATCTTGAGGCATCGAAAGATCCTACCTTTGTTTGTACACACCTTTCATTCGATATAAGATCCAGTCGGCCAATACTCTCTATTTACCTTGCCTTTCGCACGTTTACTTTGTAACAAAAAGCCATTTTGAGCCCTTTCTTGTTAGCACGGGCAACACTGGGTCCATCAGTCTATATTGGGATGACTTATTAAATAGTTTATTGATATAAATGCTTTTTTCGTCTAGTAAAAAGGTGAAAAGAATATCAGTTGTTAGGTTACGCTTTATAATCATTACGATTAACGGTAGGTTTTTTTTATTTTTGGTTACATATTTTTCGCTGTAGATAAGTTATTTACTAATAAGTCCAGTTTTCGTATTCTTAGGCCGTTCGGCAGTTTAATCTGATCGTTCATTAATTTGACTTCTCATGTGTTCAAAAGATCAACCGTTTAACAACGCGTGTGATTAGCCAAGTAAGTGAGGTTACTTGAGGCCCGAAACCCCCCTTACTCACTTTATTTCCACTTCGATCTCATTTAATATATATATATATATATATTAAAATGCACTGTTAACATAAACTATCATTAATAAATAAATAAAATATTGTTTAAGTGGTAAGTTTCTGCATCTTACATATGCAGGCGTATCACTTATCATCAGATAAGCAAATTGGTCGTCCTGGTCGATCCATCATAATTATCGAATTTGAGCAGTCTACATCCACAGTCACCCTCAGTCAGTCTAAAATTGCAGAATGCTCCATACAAACTTCCATTCCCTATTTTAGGGAAGTTATAATTAGACAAAAAGTACCCTATGTTACTCTACATCTTTTCAGCTCTTTTTAATGCTGTTAATAAATGGCTACGTGAAAATTTACTAACACTTAACGCTGAAAAGACATGTTATGTTAAGTTTGCGATGCGTAAACCCACGATATCTCCGAACGGCCCCACATTACAGGCTCATTATTGCAAAGCCCCCTTAGCTGACACCTGCATGTGTCCTAGTATAACAATAACTAACACAGTTAAATATCTCGGAGTAATATTAGATGATACACTTTCCTTTAAGCCACATATAGCAGCTCTAAATAACAGGCTTCGTAAACTAATATTCATATTCAAAAAGTTACGATACGTAGCGGATTTAAAAAAATCGATATTTTAACAGTAGCGTCCCAATACATTTACCATAATCTAGTTTATGTCCACAAAAATCTTCATTTGTTTGAAAAAAATTGTGACGTACATAACTTTAATACTAGGAGCAAAAACAAACTTGCTGTCCCAAATCTTAGACTAAGTAAAGTAGGAAAATTATTTGTTGGAAGAGGCATAACATTCTTTAATAAAATACCACAAAATCTTGACGAATTGCCTTTTCACCAGTTTAAATTAAAGATTAAAAAAAACCCTCATGAAAAGAGGTTACTATACAATAGAAGAATATTTATCAGATAAAGATGTGTGGTCTTGCACTTAGTGTTCCAGTTACAAAATCTTTGTAATAAATTATAGTAAAGCTATTTGTAGGTAAATGACAAAACTGTAACCACTGATATAAAAAGATTAAAAGAGTAACTCGAGTTTCTTGCCGGCTCTTCTCGAAGATCCTACTTATTCCGAACCGGTGGTAGAGTCACAAAAAATATGATAATAATAACAATTGACGATTCAAAAGTATCTGTAACAGATTTATTTGAATAAAGATTTTTTTTCTTTCTTTCTTCCTTTCTTTCTTTCACCCTAATACCATCCGGCAGATATATATGGCTTTGTGTCAATCTCTAACATCTTATTGTATCACTTCATGGGGAGGAGTGGGGAAAACTCTGCTTCTATCAATTGAAAGAGCTCAAAGAGTAATCCTCAAAGTATCAACTTTTCGGCCTTACCTTTATCCTACTAACCAGCTTTACGAGTCATGTAAGGTACTAACTGTTCGACAAATATTCATAAGCAGCACCGTACTTGCCCAACACTCAGAGCTTATTTACAATAGGGAACTAACAACTAAACGACGGAAAGATATTGTTTGCCCTCAGAATTTTAAAACAAAACATCCCTATATACGTAAATTTTACACTTTTTTAGGCCCTTTTTTATACAATAGACTGAATGCAGTAATTAGCATATATTCCCAAAATTATCACACTTGTAAAAAGAATCTGAAGCGCATCTCCAATCAATGTCCTATGAGGATACAGAGAAATTATTACTAATAGATAAGTAAACTGTTGTTTTAATATATAAGTTGTATTTTTTGTTGTTTTGCGTGCTTGAATTTGTATAGAAAATTTTACTCTTTACATGTTTTGGTATTTAATTGTTTGGGTATGATGAAACCATGAAAATGTTAGGTAACTATTAACTATTTGGTATGAATTGCGAGTTATGAAATTGTTATTTTACCATGTAAGTGATTATTGTAATTTAGCACATAAGTCGCCTGAAAAACAGGTTTACCTAGTTCAGGCAAATGTGAATTATGTCGACCTATTTTAAATTTGAGCTTGTCATGTACATTTATTGGTTTTAAATGAAATAAATAATATTTTGATTTGATTGATTGATTGAGCTATATCCACTTAAAAAATCAAGTATATTCATCATTCCGTTTTGCTGTGTCACATTTAAATATTAGTATGGATATCAGAATTCCCACTAAATAGGAATCCACTCAGCATTGCTACACTATCTCATTGATCACGCTGTTCTTCTAAGAACACCAAAGTGAAGAGTACCACCACTCGCACCAAAATAAAGTAACTTCAATAAATCTTTGATAAAATCACGTAAAATATTTATTTGAAATAATTAATTTCTGCAAAAAAGGAATTTTGGCCAAACTGTGAAACAGATTGCCAGCAATAGCTCTCAGAAGTATTCATTTATTAGAATAAAGCTCTTGCTTAACCTGATTACAAGAACTACGAGTACAATGTATATGATGCTGCTATTATCAAAATACATTAACGTAATATATTGGGGAACTGCACAAAAGAAATGCGTCTTAACGATAGGCTTCGGTATCCCAAAACTTGGTAAAAGCCTACTGTGATCGCACGCTGTGCCTTAATAGCAAAATAAGGAAAATTTTCGCAAAACGGCCTGTCGTAAAATTCAAAAGACAACACTTATATAGTCCCTTTGATCTTTAATTTTGTTTACAAACTGCCGTCAAAACTGCTTTACCTCTCCCTGTGCTCCCTGTGGTCAGGAACCAGGTAGTGAAATTACCAAATACTGTTACAACACCAGCCTCTAACGTCTACACCACACTGCAAAGCTGTAGACAGTTTATGGCATAACCCCACCACGCAGACTCAGTGCAGATTAATTATTAACGACTACCATCCAAGATAGAAGCAGAAACCAACGTGCCTTGCCTTGTTGCACATTGTATTTCTTGACAACTGATAGCGTTGCATAGAGTTATAATTGATGAAACATAAATCACTAGATGCTCACTAATAACTAATACCTTAGTATACATGTGCGTAGAACCGATAGCCAATGGGGCGGAAAGGTTCACGAGTCGACCAGATGGACTGATGACCTGGTTAAGGTGGCGGGAAGCAGATGGATGTCAACTGCTAGAGATCGGCCCACGTGGAAATCATTAGGGCAACCCTTCGTTCAGCAGTGGACATAATAGGCTGTAATCAGATGATGGTGAGGTATCCATGTACCTTAATGAACCATAGCCGCAGCTATTGTATTTTCATATATATTTATATATACATTGATTTCATATTACATTAGGAAAATAAAAGTCATATGTTTCTGAAACGAAAATGTATTTCAGGACGTTATTCTCATAAGATACCCTATGCTAAATATATGTACAAGAGTAAAATTTGATGGTGTATCTAATAAGTAGATGTTGTACGTAAAATTAGCCTATAACATCTCACTGTAGAGCGCAGGCCTCAGACATGCACAGAGCATAATACAGATTGGCAGATTTTAACAACTACCACCCCAAGATAGAAACGGGGGCAGACAAGCTAGCGAAAACTATTATTTTGAGTTCAACAAAATAAGAGTTTTCGCTCCCTATTCCCTGAATGACCTTGATAGTTAGCTTTCTTGCATGAAACGCAACCGAGCACATTAACCATTATGCCATCGATCCCTTCTTCCTTTACCTATTGTACACTAATAAGGTATTATTTGGTAATACATTTAATACTAATTCTTACTAAAATTACAATAAATACAATATAACATGAATTTGTATCATCGATGAGTAAACAATTCCTTTCTAACAATATATTCAATAGATACTCAATAATACAAACAATTATATGAGCAAGTAAATATTATCTTCATAAGCAAAGTAAATAGCTATGTATTTGCGAATCGTTAGGAACGTTAGGGCTGTTACACACTGTTCAAACCGGTGTGTTTACAAGAACTGTTTGCAAACAATCGAATTAAACAAGAGGCATTGTTTTAGTAGCATTTAAGAGACAAATGACGATAGTTAAAGGGTAATGTAAAAATAACTAAGTTTGATTACTACAATATTTTAAGATATGTACATAATAACATTGAAAATAATATTATTATTATAGGAGAAATTTAGCACTTATTTAAGAAACAGAAACGAATATTTTAAAATATTATTTGTCTGTCTGTTCGTCAGGTGTTTTCCATTCACACTACATGGATTTTGACAATCTAAACAAATTTAAAATTTTGAAAAGAACTTATATTTTACATCGGCATATTGAAGGATTATTTTTACGAACATCTGAAGAGATGCATTATGATGTGACCGTAAATTTTATAGACATATATTTTTTGATAGGTTAGTGTGGACTAGTGCTTCTTCGGTGTTGGAATAAAAAATAATATAAATAAAGTTTGAATAAGTTAAAAATAAATATTTAAGTTGAAATTTGCATACATACCTATTCCATATAAAAAATTAAAACACCATAAATATACCATTCATTCTATATTTTTTAATGCTAAGACGGTCTGCTGTTTATGTACTAAAATAAAGAAATGGGTTTCACGTCCAATAATTAATTCAATCATCCCCCAATATACAGGTGCTGTTTACACAATATAAAAAAATCTAATATCAGTGTTTTAATGAGCATTCATGCTTTGTTCCAATCATTTACATGTAGTTTACATAAAGAACTAGCTTGGAATCTCTAATAAGAACACGTACACTCAAATTTCATTTTGTAGAAGCTACTATTTTTTGCTGCACAAAAGTAGTCTTTGTCAATTTACATATTAAAGACTGTATACGAAATTCCATGTAAATTAGTTGAGAGGCTTAGGCTTCTAGTCAAAGTCAAATTGCTTTAACTCTTCAATATTTAGATTACATGGACGCTATATTCGTAAGTTACTTATTCGATTAAACCAAATGAAAAATTATCTGTTTTTGTAAGATGATTGTTTTATTATTTAAGTGTATTTTTCAGTGCTTCTGAAACAGCTCAAGAGTAATAAAGCTCCCGGGGAGGACGGAATTACCGCAGAGCTTTTGAAAGCAGGTGGCACGCCCGTGCTTAAGACCCTTCAGAAGCTCTTTAATTCCGTAATCCGTGATGGTATGACGCCTAAAGTGTGGAGCAATGGCGTGGTGGTGCTCTTCTTCAAAAAAGGCGACAAAACCTTGTTGAAGAATTATAGACCCATCACGCTATTGAGTCACATTTACAAGCTGTTTTCTAGAGTCATCACGAACCGTCTCGCTAGTAGGTTTGACGACTTCCAGCCTCCCGAACAAGCCGGGTTCCGCAAAGGCTTCAGCACCATAGACCACATACATACGCTGCGGCAGGTTATACAGAAGACCGGAGAGTATAATCGGCCATTATGCTTGGCGTTTGTGGACTATGAGAAAGCCTTCGATTCGATCGAGACTTGGGCTATGCTTCAAGCCCTCCAACGGTGCCATATCGATTACCGCTATATCGAAGTATTGAGAAGTTTGTACGAGAGCGCCACTATGTCAGTCCGAGTACATGAAGAGCTTACACAACCTATCCAATTGCACCGAGGAGTGAGACAGGGAGACGTTATATCTCCGAAACTGTTCACAGCTGCATTGGAAGATATGTTTAAGCTGCTCGATTGGAAAGGACTTGGCATCAACGTCAATGGCGAGTACATCACTCATCTTCGATTTGCCGATGATATAGTAATCATGGCAGAATCCATGGAGGATTTAGGTACTATGCTCAATACCCTTAACAGAGCTTCGCAACAGGTGGGTCTTAAAATGAACATGGACAAGACGAAAGTCATGTCTAATATCCATGTTGTGCCCATACCAATATCAGTTGGAAGTTCTGAACTCGAAGTTGTAGACGAATATGTGTACCTGGGACAAGTAGTTCAAATGGGTAGGTCCAACTTCGAGCAGGAGGTTTCGCGTCGAATCCAATTAGGATGGGCAGCGTTCGGGAAGTTAAGGGAGATCTTTTCGTCCAAAATACCTCAGTGTCTGAAGACGAAAGTCTTTGACCAGTGTGTGTTGCCGGTTATTACATACGGAAGTGAAACGTGGTCGCTTACTAAGGGCCTCTTAAATAGGCTTAAAGTTGCTCAACGTGCTATGGAAAGGGCTATGTTAGGTGTTTCCCTACGCGATAAGATCCGGAACACGGATATCCGTAGGAGAACTAGAGTGACCGACATAGCCCACAGGATAAGCAAGTTGAAGTGGCAGTGGGCAGGGCACATAGTGCGTAGAACCGATGGCCGATGGGGCGGAAAGGTTCTCGAGTGGCGTCCGCGTAACGGAAAACGAAGCGTAGGCCGACCCCCAACCAGATGGTCTGATGATCTGGTTAAGGTGGCAGGTAGCAGATGGATGTCAACTGCAAGGGATCGGTCCGCGTGGAAATCATTAGGGGAGGCCTTCGTTCAGCAGTGGACTTTCTAGGTTGTAATGATGATTTTTTCAGTGCGACCTGACTGCCAATCGTTTAGGTAAGGCGAAATCCTTTAGGACGCAACTCTTAGTCCTGCAGTGAACTATAATGGCGTATTACGGTAAGAAGAAGATAAGAATAATTTAATTTTGATAACTATATTCTATACGGGAACCTAATTTATACCTTTTATAGCCATAATTATAAACTACGACGGTGACAGAAAAATCCCAGGATCACTATTGTAACTACGAGTAGCTACATTTTTTCTATTTTCTTTGTACAAATAATGAAATACTAATATAGGGTTCAGAACAAAATAAAATAACTTTAGTTAAATAAAAACAACGTTTACGTAATAAAGAAAACAAAACAAAAAAAAATATCATTATATTGTATAACATTTTAAAAATAAAATATAAAAAGCCTTTAATATGAATTGAGCAGTGCAGTCATGTTATGTTTTCTAATACATAGGTGCAGTGATTATATTTTAAACATAGACAGAAGAGACGTCATGTTTGGAACTAATATTAAAATGCACTAAAGTACACTACTGACATAGTAAACTGTAAATCTCACAACGGTTTCTCACTATAAGATTACATTTTATTAAATTAAAAACTTGAACCACTGTTTCTCGCGTCCAATGAAAAGTTTATAATTTGTTATACTTCACGCCACCTAAAACAAAAATAACACATTGAAACACACAAACAAAATGTCTATATAATACGCCCACGTAATCGTGGGCTTACCAAAACAACAATTTATTAAGTGGTAGGTAGACTCGGTACTGAGTGGTCTATGTAGTTACAACCACATTGCCAGATATCGTCCCGTGAAATAGAAGTGTTTTGCACTTCTGTGTTTCGGGATGAGGGCAATGAAGCTAGTAAATTTACCGGGTATAAGAAACCTAAGATCTGTTGTCTCGGGCGTCGGGCGCAGTGCGGTGCGATAGAAAATAATAACTGTTTATCAGTTGTTCGTCTCGATCAATGCCACTCTGTCATGGCCAGGCGTATCACTTACCATCAAATGAGTATCCTGACTGTCCTCACATACATCTTGTTTTAAAAAAATCAATTGCGTTATTTGAGATCTATTACCAAGAGTTGGTATACCAGGACTATCTTTCCTATTTGGTTATTGCCTCAAATTCATTCGCCTATGACACCCGACAGCAAGCCACAGGCCTTCTAACAGTATAGGTGAAAAGGCTCAATAAAGTTGGGATTACATTCATTTCTGCTTTTTAAAGCTTTCTTTGAGCTTTTTTTATAATAGTAAAGACAGACCGCATAGCGCAGAGACTTTTAAACTTCTAAATATTTATTTTAAGTCTCTAAACTGAAAATTACACTTCAAACTTTCAGATCTAAAACCCTAAAAAACAAGTTCTTTCAGGAAACCGGAAGAAATTAGTATGTTCGAAAAGATTTGCTCTTGTCTTGTGTGGTGTAGAGCGCTATAAAGAATTCAATCTACGACTATACTATATTTATAACCACAAAACAATATTTTACCATTTCCACGGAATAATTCCAAAAGTAATTACGTCTCTTGACTTAGCAACAATAAAAATGGCCTCTCCCTCGCCACTTTTGTTTCGTAAGTAAATATTATTACGGGATCTTCAGCGTTTTCAAAGGCTTTATTTAGTAAATCATTATAGAATAAAATTACGTACAATCTTGTTCAGTATTTTAAGACCCAAGTCTTATTCTATTTTGATTAACCTTGTCAATGTTTATTTCAAACTCTTGGAAACACAACGAAATTAGAAGAAAAAGAAATAAAAATGCTACCCGAAACAATTAGCAACCCCACATAACCTTGCACTGCTGCCGGTCTGGGTACTTGTGTTTAAGGGCGCCGATGATCTTGAGATACCGCTGGGTGTTGATCCTCTCCGCTCGTCTGTGGTGCAGCCCGCTCTTGGTCACCGCTGCATGGCATAGGAAACCACCGTCCAGTACCACCATGCGGTACTCTTGGAGACACAACTCGAGCATCTGCGTAGAAATAGCTTCCATTTCATTCATTCATTTTTTTCATTCAATAACAGTACGTTGTATTTGAAATTACAATACAAAAACATTGAAATATATACCCAACAAGAATCCAATACGATACTGTTATTTTGATCAAAATTATTATTTAATTTTAGAATTATTATAACAATTTGTCAATAGTGAAGCACCCTACTAGCAAAAATTCTAAAGGTTATATGTTTTAAGGAAAAATCATAGACGACACTTTTCAGTTTCAGCAAAAGTTTGTTTTTAAAGGATTGATTATTTTAGCAGTATTTAGTGATATGTATTTAAATTTGGAAATAATGTCGAATTTGGAATTAATGTGATTTTTTTTATCATTTATAGGCAGACATTTGCCGCCATCTCACCTGATGGTAAGTGATGATGCGGCCTAGGATGGATGCCGATGATGATGAACAATGTTTACGAGAACATATAAATTAAGTTCAAAAAGAGCTTAACGTTATTTTGTTGAATTAACACGTTTGTCTCTCGGTATATAGCCAGGGCTACCGGTTTTTGTTTCCTTCCGAATATATAACTCTAGATAATATAATTCTGTCACAAATCTATTGACTGTCTTTTGGCTTCATTGGCGTGATGTGATTGCTAACCGAACGCGCTAGCCACTACGAAACGCCATTGAACCAAAATAATGGGTTACAATTCGAAAATCTTCAAGCCAGACTTCCAATAGTCCAACGGAATCAAACCTTCAACTGAATATGAGATTGAATATCGACATATATGTAAGCACGTGTCATACTACCGTCACAACTTCGATAGTCGATCCATCTTGTGGCGAACAAGTCAAAAAAGATACACGTCAACTCTTTCGCCCAATAATGTAATTTTGTAAGCGAGAAAGTTTCTTTAGAAACACTATCGATCCTATACCTTATAGCATTTCGTTTATTACATTACTGCCCTTTTTAAAACTCTTAGCAACTATAATTCCTAATAAAGGTTGTTTTTGACATCACTTATTTAATTTCGAAGCCTTTTAATGGTATATCATGAAAATACGTAGAAGATTTTGTTATTCAGAGGAAATTCCATTATCTTTCTTGTGCGGGTAAAGGTTTTTCGAATAATAAGTAGAAGCATTATAATAAAACAAGCTAATAATATGATGCGCGTCTCTACAGATTTGAAGATATACCTGATTTCATATATTCGGATAAAAAACGATGTTTTGCTCAATCTAAATATTTATTTAGATGAAAAACGAAATAGCTTAGAGTTTGTAAAGATTTTGGTTCATAATTCACTTAACAAAGATTTTTTTATCGAGGTGTGTTCTAAAAAGCTATTCGCAGCATTCTGGACACTACAATTACGATTATACCACGAAAGGTTCCATTTTACCACGTGGAAACGTTCTCATGCAATTCCTGAACACAAACAGTTCTTAGGATTTCAGTAATGAATGATTTTCAAATGCGGTGTTTGCTTTAAACTAGAACATTTCTCCTGTAATGAGACTTTAAGAGAGCTGTTCATAATAAGCATGGCTTTAATAAAAATGCATATTTTTAACAAATTATATTAAAATTTCAGTAATGAGGCCGCATTTTCTTCAGAGCCAGAGACGGTAATAAGTTTTAAGCTAACTATAAAATGTTAGGTGTATTGAAAGGGCGGTACCTACAACGAATCGAAAGTGAACAGGTTTTGTAAAAGTTTCCAGCTAAAAATATACTCAGATTATTGTTGCTCATTATTTTATTATAAAACATTTAACACTCACATACTGTTGGGCTACAATTACACAAGTATCAAGTCGGTAACATAGTTTGGCGACGAAACGTCAAATCGAATTACGAGTTATTCGCGTGCTCTAAGTTCTGGACCTGCAACTTAGTTGTACCAACTCGAGCCCAAAGGAATAACAAGCTACGCCTATTCCCAGATTGTATATTGTTTCCATAGCGTCGGCGGCAAAGCTAATGTCTATCTAGAACATTACGATAATTGTGTCGAATATAGATAGCTTATATACATAAGAAGTATTATACATATATTGATGCCTATAAATAAAGGATACGTGTTTTAGTTCGTCTTATAAGTGAACAATCAAGTAAACAACCCATCTTATGGTTAGAGGGAATTGTCGTCTATACACCTTTAGGTGATAAGAGGTGAATAGATATGGAAGACACCATACAAACTTGTTACATGTTAAGTCACATCTTTCAATAATAAAAAGTCCTGTCCCAACCCAGAAACACCAGCTATGCCAACTGCATTAATGTTATGACGCTAGAAATCAGTCCGTAAGCAACAGTAGTACTCACTATCTGCTTTATGGCAATTTTAAGTAATGATTGATTGATGCTAAAGTTCTCACGTAGATGAATTATGATTATGATTGTTTTGTTAATCATATTATGTACTTGTTTATTTAATATTTTTGTATATAAATTTTAATTGTAAGATATTTTGTAAGTTATATTAAGTTACACATAATTTATAATATTTAAATAGGTAGTTTACGTTGACTTAAGAAAGGTTACACAATATTCAACATCTTTATACATTATTTGCTATTATATAACTATGGTATAAAATGGAGACCGCCACAGCCAGACGAAGACCAGTTCGGACCACATAACCAGAGGTAGTTTAAAAATGAGTATGTCATCATATGGTATGTCATGTAAATGTTTAACACATAAGGATCGATACTGGGTAGTGGGTCGTCTTGGTAAATATCCATTGCAGAGCCAGATATCACCCCTTATAATAGGAATGTATTACATTCCTGTGTTGCGGGGAGAGTGCACCGTAGTAGTGCTCGTAATTTCTATGTATGACAGACCAACCTTATGTCGTCTCGCGTTGGCGAAAATTTTTTATTAACAACAGTTACTGATGTCCTTCAAATTACATCTATCCCCAGGTGAGTGAACTTACGTTCCAGTTTACTTCATAAAATGAGAAAGCCATGTTTGTGTCATCCTTTGAGCCAACATATAACCTGTTTTTTACTTACAGCCAAAAAATACAAATACCTTGTAAATAATAAAAATATTACGTAAATTTGCTTACGCACTCTACTTTTACCGTACCCCCGTTTACTGACGTTAAAAAACAAGTTGTATTACATGAATAAATGGTAATGGGAAATACTACAACATAACATATAAAATACTTTTCCAAGTGGGGGAAATACGAGGTAGACACGTAATAAAACATTTGACAGACGCGGAAAAGAGTAATCTAGTTGTTAAACGGATAAACACATATACAGAATCATGTAGGTTTTTGCAATGTAAAACCTCACTAGATGGCGCTACGTTGGTGAAAGGTCTAGGATAATTTCGATTGGTCACTGATGTTTGTAGTGACATTAAATATCCAAATGTAACGCGAATAACCAATGGGAAGAGAGCAACTTGCTATTATACTTGACAGATTATAAAATTACAAATACCCTCATTGATTGTAATTGTACCATGCCGTGAACACTATTCATAGATTGCTGTCTAAATCAGTCATTTTTTCGTATTTTTTTTAGTGTTTATGATCGGTTATGACGAGAATCTATCTGTGTACCTGGTTCATTAAAATAAAAAAATACCGTTGAGAAGTATCTATTTCTAAGATATAATTTATATTTGATAGTTGTATTTTCTATTGTCTAAGATAAACTTGGGTGAATTTTGAATTTTGAATCTAGTCAACCTATTCATCATCATCATCACCGAGGGGCACGAGCCTACTCATATAAGGTGTATAGGTTTTAGTCGTCCTCGTGAGTTCAGTGCATATTGGTTGACTTTATGCGGGCGCGCGGTGTGGCGGAGGGCGGCGCAGGTACAGTGGGGCGGGCGGCGCCCCCGCGCCCAATAAATTAGTAAGAGCTTTTCTCGCTCAATGCAATGCGATAATTTATTTATTTTTTAAATGATCGTATATTTTGTAAAACATCGTGTAATTGTTTGCCTGTATTCTGACTAATAATATTTGTTACACAATAAAAATAAGCTATCCACTTACACTGCCTAACAAAATCAAAGCCTTAATTAAATTAATAAAAATGATGGCACATTGCTTATATTGGTGGATAGCCATATCTTCAATCAAATATTATTCAAAAATAATTTAGACTTGAAGCATTATTAGCTTTATCATCAGCTCATTAAACGTCCCCACCGACGGGCACGAGCCTACCCGTATAGGGTGATTAGGCTTATTGTTTACGCGGGCCCAGTGCGGATTAGCCGACTTCACGCACAGCCTTTGAATCTCTTCGCAGGCGTGCGCAGGTTTCCTCACGATGTTTTCCTTCAGCGTAAGAGCTTCGGATAACGTACATATATTTTCGAAATTTCGAAAACACATTGGTACGTGGCGGGATTTGAACCACAGCCCTCCCTGTAGGAGGGCAGCAGTCCACACCATTGAGCCACCGACGATCTATTTCCATACAATTAACAAGCCAAAGATGTACGACCACGTATATATATTTGTATCGCAAACAAAAACTCACTTCAAAGTATTGAAACGGCTTTTGGCAAAAGCTCTCTTTTTTGAGGTCGCAAAAGATAAACCCCGCGCCGAACTTTGAATGACCAAGGCCCTTAAAAAGGTACAAAAGGATACATCTTGCGAACCCACTCCACGTGGAAGTTTGAGCCGTTACATGTCTAACTTTACCAATTTCCCGACTGTTTAGACAAGTTCGATCGAATAATTGATATAGCTGGCACATAATTTGATATATTTCGCTCAAAACATCGTAAATGATAGACAATAAAAAACTTAAAATTTTCTTGGATTTCCGAAAATTATGGAATACATTTTTGGTATTTCATTTCAAGGGCACTAACCTTTAAGACCTTAACCTCCACAATCCTTGTATAAAAACCCGGACCAACCATAAAATCTGTCTTCCAAAGCAAAGACTCAAGACAACTTATCACACATTCGATGACTATTGATACAATAGCTTAACTTACGCCCATTGATACAATAGCTTAACTTACGCCATCGTTAACCCCGCACCTAAATTTGACAATCATAAAACTTACCTGAGTCATTTTGTCCTGCCTCCCCTCCCAGGAGAGTAATTCGCTGTACCAGGGCTCCTTGTGGGTCCCGAAATATAAGGGCTCCCAACGGTGGTAGGGATACTCCCGGCGGGCAATCAACATCGGCTGTAAGTAACATTTATTTTAATAGTCAAATAATTACGACTTTTCAGATGCAGTAGTGTGTAGGTTTTTTATACTGCTTATCCTCCTTACATGATGGCTAGAGACTTTTTCATTTACGTTTTCTTTTTTCTTGCCTTCCTGGTCTAGTGGGTACCGAGTTCAGCTTCGATCGGTGCGTGACCCAGAGGTCCTGGTTTCGAATCCCGCGGGGAAACGTTACTTTGTGCGATATGATCCATTTTGGATAGCTACAGGCTGAAACACCTGATTGTCCGAACAGACATAGACGGGCATTATAAATATTTGTGTGCATGAACTGTTTGTAATAGTCGGGGTGTTTCTATTTTTATGTGTGTATGTAATTACAAAAATATATAAGTACGTTTATCAGTAATTTAGTACCCTAACTACAAGCTCCTTGCTTAATATGGCGCTAGATATCGCTGTCCGAATTTTGATGGATATTTAAATTTATTTGGCTTTCTTTTATCTATCAGTCATAGTTAAGTATTTAAGTGTAGCTCATATATTCTGATTTTATACTCCCAACAATAGAAAAGAGTGTGACCAAATTTCAATGGGATTTAAAGGTCGAAAACAAAAATTCTGAACAGACACTTGCTATCTTTTCACTTGTAATATAACTATCGCATTATGGTAAAGAAGCTATACGGTACACGCCGTAGTACTAAGTAGTCGGGTGCAGAATTAGCACGCAATTAGCCAGCCTGCACACAGACGCTGTGGGGAAATTGCCATAATATAAATATAACTAGCACAGCTGCTATACTTGAAGTGGCGTAAATAGCCAATTAATGTCGCTGCCTTAGGAAACTAGCGGCTCTATGGCCGAGAAATATGGCCAACGAGTAACAAGATGGCGCATTTACTGGTTAACGTTTGTGGTTGAGGCCATCAGAACAGATATTGAATAAAATCATTTTTTATTTAACCAAGTATACAGTCAGGACGCTGATGGTTAGTGATACGCCTGACCGTGACAGAGCCGCATTGATTGAGACCAACAACCGATAGACAGTTATTATTCTCCACCGACGCCGCATTGCGCCCGACACCCGAGACAACAGATGTTAGGTGTGGAAAGAATATTTTGACTTAAGATAAAAAGAAAAGGGCATCTGGTATAAAACAATACAACCTGAACCTCTACGTATACCATAGTTTGATAGCTGTTCTTTAAAAAGACCTGATATTGTTACTGCCCTAAGGCTTCGATCCGGCCACATTTCAACGAGGAAGTTCACATTTCTAATGGGCATATCAACATCTCCTTTATGTGAAGTATGTGGACAAATTGATGATGTATTCCATGTATTGATGGAGTGTGTCCGGACCGCACAGCTGAGGGAGCGAACAGAGTGGCTTCAAAATTGCACGATTGGCAATTGTAACAGTGCTCTAGCAGCCCCTTTGTCTCCAGCAGCCAGGACACTATACAATGTGATTTGTAATTTAACCCAATTGTTTGTTATATAATTCAGTTGTAGCCATAACGGAGCGACATAGTCTGAATTGACCAAGCTCCTTAAATAAAAAAAAAAACAGATGTTAGGTCTCTTATCATCCGGTAATTTTACTAGCTAAAGTGTGTCCTCACCTCGAAACACAGAAGTGCAAAAAACTTCAATTTTGAGTGACGATATCTGGCACTGCGGTGGTACCTACCTAGACCGAGTACCGAGTCTACCACCAGTTTTTTGTGATTTAATTCCGGTAATTTTTAAACCTCGTATTTTCTTCCCGACGTTTCGGTAACTTTGCAGTTACCATAGTCACGGGTAGACTACTAGCTTTTATTCAACTATGTGTGCGCGTCGCAAAAGCTGAAGACAATACTATGGTGACTGTATTGAGTGTGTGACAATGTTTCTTTGCGAATATTATGAAGTGGAACGATATTATGTTTGATTGTTTTCACTGAATAGGCTCTAAACCTACTGGTATAACTGCTTGTATGCCTGCCTATGCAATAAAAATAAATTAACGACACAATGAATCTACCAAGCAACGATCAGAAATGTGGCATACAGAGAATGTGAGTAACTATCTACAGTGCCATATATCATACCGTTTATTTGTACTACATACATAAATATTTTTTTCATAATTTCTCTTAATTTGCCAGATACACAAAAGCACGATGTGCTATGCACATATGTATGTGTGTTATATGTTATCTATCTATGCCCATTTGTATTGTATTATTGTTGAGTAAAAGTTAACACTTTAAACGAAGTCTGTGATCTGGAAAAGTAGCATAATAAATCTTCACGTGCAGTGACATAATACGGGTGTAACTCCCACAAAGTGATGTATTTGTGTGTGTGAAAGAGGATCTATGTGAGATGGGGGAACGTGTTGGAACGACTCGTAAAATAGTAAAGTCGTTTTATTAATAGTAAACATATAAGCACTAGCATTTATAAACTATTCAAGTAAGTAACAAAGAAAACAAACAATCTTATTTTTCTTATTTACGTTCGCGTTGAAGCCTACATTTTCTGCGAGGAAGTCGTTAGGGTAGGCCTTTTTTCAAGAGTGTTAGGCTGTAATGTTGTTGATATAATGATTTCGAATTATCTCTGTTTTTTCTTCTTATAAAGCGAATAGAAGGATTGATAAACAATAACTTCGAGTCTGATGTCCGAATTTCGAAACAGCCTCACGCCCTCTATCGTGGTTTCTATATCCCGGTCTCTATATTATTAGTCGGGACCGATAACTTTACGTGCCATATATTGCGAATCATATTTCTTTTCATACAATCAGATAATTTAACCAGCAATCATCATCATACGCTCATTAAACGTCCCCACCGAGGGGCACGAGCCTACCCGTGGCGGATGAAATTAGGCCTTAGTCGTCTAAGCGGGCCCAGTGCGGATTGAACGACTTCACACACAACCTTTGAATCTCTTTGAAGGCGTGCATGAAGGTTTCCTCACGATGTTTTCCTTCACCGTAAGAGCTTCGGATAACGTTCATATAATTTCGAAAATTCGAAACCACATTGGTACGTGTCGGGATTTGATACTCAGCCCTCCCGGTAGGAAGGCGACAGTCCACACCATTGAGCTACCGACGCTCTTTAACCAGCAATGTCGTAACGTAACTAATTCAATATGCGGCCTTCGTGGGAGTCGAACTCACGACCTTCTGATGAAGAAGTGATCTAAACTTTCCGCTTAGACCACTAGACTGTAGACCACACAGACGTTAGAGCTGCTGATATCCATTTTACCCAAAACTCAATTTAAGTAAAGATCACCATTGAGTCTCGTTCTAAAACACGGGCCAAAGTGTTCAAGTTTATCAAGTACAATTATTTTTATATTTATCTGTATATAATTCACCTCAACATAGTTCGTCGGACGCCTATTCAGCCAGGTCTGCAAGCCAGGAAATCGCTGGCAGTGAGAGCACAGCTTTTGGTGGAAGTACGAAGCCCTACTCGAGGCCACCATTCTTATTAACCTATCGGAAAAACAATGCAATTTATACAAACTGTCAGAATGTTTTATATTAAAAACCAGTTAACTAGTCCGTGGTACATCCTACGGATGGAAGGAGGATTAAAGAAGTTCTAAAAAAGGTTCATATAAATGTGACGGGGAACAAAATAAATAAACTTATTTGTATTCAGTTAAACACTAAGCGTTACAAGTACCTACTCTGACAAAAAAAGTAAAAAAAAATTGATACAAAAAATCTTTAACGTATAAGCAGGTTAAACCGTACGGAAACCCTTTTAATGGAAATGGTTAACCATATGATAAAAGACTTAATGGAGTAACAGACCATTAAACCTGTCGCAATTCTCGGGAACTTATTGCTCACTCATATTTCTAAACCGATCACGTTTCAATAAAGAAAAGCGATTACCCTTTTTTTAATACATTAAAGTTGCTAAGGATTTTTCCTTTAATTTTTTTGTTTTCAGATCTATGGATATTATAAATTATTACAAATTGCTTAAATTTTACTACACGTTAAAACCCGTTAGAAGTTATTTATTTAATAGTTCCGATTTTTGCACTAGCACTAAATATCTGCATAATTATATACCTATGTATTGTATATGTTATTTGATTGATGTCTTCATACATTTTTTTTAATTAAAAATAATTTCACCTGAAACGCAATAAACATGCTTATTTTTATATTTTCTGGGACAGAACTGTGGTAAATGGCTAAATATATAAATAAAAGTTACCCCAACATGTTCGAGTCCCTTTAGGGGTTTTATATAAGTGATCGCTGTGAATATGCACGTCTATCCACATTTATTAGGATATATGTATGTTTCTCATTCATGTCACGTCTGTGGAATGAACGGATGGTGACTTATAAAAGCTATTTTATGAACGCAAATAGAAGAAGTACTCAAGGAAAACGTTCATTCACCCTTGGGGATAAAAAGAAACCATGAGATATTTTGTTTTATGAATTCTCTACGACTTCAAATAGGTTCTACTGAGCATCGCATCGCACCCCTAATAAAATCGTAAAATGTGGCCACGGAAACTCATAGTTGCATATTTCAAAACTGGGCGAAATATTTGAGTTCAAAACATAGATCATCTTTCATGGCCTTTTTCGTCAAGAGCTTGATGACGTTAATACATACCTTTCTATCTTTATTATGCACAGGGTCTCTGTGAGGCATACAATTATATTAGTAGGACTAAATTGACTGTCATATGTCGGCATATTAGCAATTAAAAGTAACTGGTCAAGGAATTTCGCAGAACTAATGATCGTTGGAGCAGACGATATCTGACGTGTTCTTGAAAAGAATCTCGTATCTCACCTTGTAAAATGTGGAGATTGTACAAAGAAATTGAATAACCGATATATCTCGTTTAATATGTAGGAAATCAGTAGCCCGAAGTTAAGGGCAAGAATGGAAATGAACAAACGTAGCATAGTTATGAAAAATAACTTAAAAAGCCTAGCCAAATATATTGTATGATTGGTATAAAGATTAGACGAACTACGAAGGACGAACGACGAAGAAGACTCATTGGAGAAGATTTATCGAGCAATATTTATGCCGCTGTAAAAATAAAAAGAAGTATTTTGTAAAAAACGAAGAAGAAACCAATTTTTCAATTGAAAACTCTAAGTTACATCGTAAAAACCCACATAAAATATAAGTTACTCACGAAAAATACAAATACCATCACAAACAGTACGCGCTACGTAACTCATTATTTCATCAAGTCACATGAAATGTTCATTTATCAACTTACGCGTCTTTGTCGCGGGGTATGTCTTCCCCCCGCTCCACCTCGAACAGCGGCACTACAAAGACAGTCTTAGCGAATATACAGCCCTCGTCGCGTTTCTTATCGCCCATAAGTTTTCTCACCATTGTTAGAAATTTAGGAGCTAAGCCGTCGCTCGGCACCATTTCTATATCTGACACTAAAAAGTAGTTTGTCTTCGACGCGTTTCTAGCTACATTCCTGCCCACATTGATAGGGTATATCATATTGTGTTCTCGCCTGAATGTCGGTAATTCGAAACTATCCAAGCCCGAACAATCTTCAAACCTCAATCTTGGCGCCACATTCGATTTTTCAGGCATCTTCAACATCATCCTCTCAATTTTGTTCTTCCTTACCCATTGAATATATTGGGCCCTAGTTTTGTTATTTAAGCTTCTAAATTTATACACTTTAGCTTTTAATAGTTCCTCTTCTGAACTATTGGTCGTCGTAGTAGAGATAGTTGTAGTAGTAATTATTTTGGGTTCTTTCTTTTTAATTTTTGGAGGAAATTTAATAGGGTAAAATAAATGTAACGAAACTTTGGACATTCCGACGTAACAATGGCACAGTTGCGTCATAATTTGCATAGTCAAGTCTAGATCGTAGTCCGGGACAAACACGGCAAGACTAATTGGTCCATCCCAGTACCTTGCGATTTCAATAATATGATAAATAAATTCTGGAGTAGACTGCGTTGCGTATGTGACAGCATCATATTTGCTTACATTTACGTATGCTCTACCTTTAACAGCATTGTAGATCACATGATATGGGCTTAGTTTACCTCCTTCAGGTGTCGGATTTACCTTCACCATTTCCCAATTCAGAATGTGCGGTAAACCGTATTGAAAGTCACAATAACTGGCATTTTCGCTGGGTTGCACATTCCTCAAGAACGAGCCGGGTCTATAGTCAAAGTCACCGATCCTCGGTTTTGTGTGAGCAGGTTCCTGGTGTTTGTACGCATAGAGCTGAAGTATAATTGTTATAGTGAGTATGAATGACGCTATAAGGAGCAGCGTCGAGTGTTTTCTTGTTACTCTGAACGAATACGCTCCAAATATTCGCAAACATCTCGTCATTTTTATCAGACATTGTCTTTTGTTAGATAAAACATATATATTTCATTATGTTTCTGCTAAATGGTCTGCTTCATGTTATACACTTGAATCGTTTCTATTTTCCCCACCATTTTTACCACTTCCTACTCAGAATCCAGATAAAAGATATTAATTTCAAAATTTTTCGTGCAACTGCAACTCAAAATTAATATATACTCAAACATTAAAATAGTAACTCATGAACTTATATGCCAATATACGTCAATACCACAGTTAAAACTTTATGCAACTACGGCATCGGCAATGCGGGTATAAAACATGGCCTTGGAATTTCAAGGGAAATACAAAGCATAAGGTGCTATTATAGAATTGAATAATAAAGTAAGCAAATCAATGAAAAAGACATTCAGATATCGAGAACTTGTTTAACTTCAACAAAACGCAGGTATAAGATGAATGCTTCTTCAATTTTATTTTTACCTGAACGACAATAGTCTTGTAAACAAAGAAGAATACCAACTCAAGAGAAATGTAAGGAAATATTTTATAAATAAATTAAAAGTGTTTTAATCTTGTTTACAAAAGGTAGTAAGTGTCTCTTTGATTTCGCGCTTATTATTGAAACCGAATGATACACAAGCTTTCTTTGATGGGTTAATTTTACATTATTATCACTGTTTTATAATATCACAATCACTGAAATTATTTACACACAGAAATATATTTATTCGTCGGCTGATGTTTCATTTTGACAGCTGATGCGCGCGCCGTCTAGTGACAGCAAAGAGTACTGCAAAATCAATATTCGCGCCAACCGGTGGTAATAAGTGCGTTCTCTGTTACAAACTTTTGCCCGAGCTCTACAACAAAACATGTAAAAGAAAACAAATTTTCTGAAGTGGTTTTGTTTTTGATAATTAAAATTAATGTTTTATTGGTTTATGGATCAGGGTTTATAGGTATATATCAACTTTACACACATACATTATAAAAGCACAAACAATCCTCTTCAATGCCTGCACAATTTAAATGCTCGCTGTCCCACGTAATACCTATATATTATGAACATTAAAAAGGTCTAGATTTCTTTATTTATTTAGGGCCCATATAATATTGCCAAATAATGTAATACTACATAATAATCTATGAATTTGTTATTTGATGAAACTTTGTGTGAGTATTATTCTCAGACTAAGGAATTTATGGTTCCCATATATATATAATTTTAATTTGATTATACATAGCAATTCTATCGACAGACACAACAAACATTTATTTTCCTCCGTGTTCTAGTGCGTTGAGTGCTGGATTTTAGATCTGGAGGTCAGAATCCAGCGAGTGACTTTGTGCGATTTTTTCCAGTTTGGTTAGGATGTGGTAGACTGAATCACCTGATTGTCCGCAAAGAAAGATGATTCCGTGTTTCGGAGGGCACGTTCAGCCATCGGTCCCGTCTACTATTTTAGAATAGTAGTCATTAGCACCTACTAATCTGCATTGGACCAGCTTGCTGTGCTGAAAAGCAGTGGGACGTGAGCTCAATTTAACTTTACTTAATTTTACAGACAAAAGACAGTCATCTCTGTATTTTCGGGTCGTGCGTAAATGGCGTCATTGAAAAGTAGATACGCCGCCATGTTTTAGCTACGAGTTTGTTCTTGTTCATCGCCAAGTTTCTACGTGAATCTCATTAGATCGGCGAGGGCGTTTGTATATTCCAACGAGGATTTGCCATATAAAACTTGGTAATGTGTTGATACTATAAATGATTTTATAATGTTTTAGGGACGTTAGCTTTAAAAATCATATTATGAAAGCTGAAATGTAAATTGAAAGTTTTGAAACAACCTCATCAGTATTGTGATAAAAAAGAATATAATTTTAGTTAATATCAACATACTACCTCACGAGAATCGAACCCGAAAACTTTGATTTTGTAGCTGCCTAATTCTCAACCTTATCACATAATCCATGGCCATAAAGAATACAAAATGCCGGGTTTTTTAAATATAGTTCCTCCGAGATGAATTATTTTACTAGCCCATTACACTTAAACTTGACATTAGTATTCGATCCGGATCTATTTCTCATTCCGTAGAATAGTACCAAACAATACAAAAAAAAATTCATCATATCAGCCACATGATGACCACCGCTGAATATAGGCCTCCCCCAATAACTTCCAATCCAAACGGTCGGAAGCTATCTGCATCCAACGGGCACCCGCCAGGTCATCTGTCCATCTTGTGGATGGCCGTCCCAAGCTGCCCATGCCGGTAACGCGGTCTCCATTCGAGAACTTTTCGACCGGCCATCGGTTATTCGGACTATGTACCCTGCCCATTGCCACTTCAGCTTGTTAATGCGAGTGACTATGTATATGACCTTAGTTTTTCTACGGATTTCCTCATTTCTTATTCGACCACGTAGAGAAACCCCAAGCATAGCCCTCTTCATCACTCGTTGAAAAAATACTTAAGACTGATAAAATATTTGTACCTCATTTGTCAGTAATGTCGTATGCGTACAAAATGTTTGATGGAATTCTTTAAGACTTATCTATGTCAACAATGAACTTATTAAGTTGTACCGATGATGACGATGAACGGTTTGATCCCAATCTGATGTGATTTTATAAGCGCTTTATCTACATAATATTATGCCACTGGCGTTTAATTTCGTTGATAGCTTCGTTCCTGGTTTAGAAAATGTTATCCCTTGGGAATCTCATTAAATCGATACGGAGCCAGCTTATTTGCATATTTCTGTGAGAGCATGACGTGGGTTAAATTTTGTCGAGGTGTAGGTAACGGTGTACGATAAGAATATACCGTATATACGTCAACCTCTTGTTTGCTCTGCAATAATTAAAAAAAAGATATAAATTTATGATTCCTTGAGTATGAAAACGCTTTACCATGTACATCGTAAATCGTTATGAAAATTTTCTTGAACCACTTAAACAAAAAGTAATAAATCTCAGCTCATGGTGTTGCCGGTATGAAAAACTCATTTGTCGAATGCAGCTGCGCGGTAGCTGGTGGAGTGAAGCAGCAAGTTCGATAAGCTGGTAACCACATGACACCAACTCAATTTAAACTTTGTTTCTTTCGTGTTCCAATTGCATAGTACGATCGAATATTTTACCAGTGGTAGCTTTATTTGACATTCATAAGTGTTCTGTTAAGACCTAAACTGGATAAAAGTAATAATGAAATAAAATAAATTAATACCAGAATACCATAATTTTAATTTTTTGTCTGTAGTTTCTGGCTAATCTCTAAAACGACTAGACCAATTTTAACGGAACTTTGCCTGAAATCGAGCCGAAGGAGTAACATTTATATTTCACGCGGACCGAGTCGCAAGCACAGTTGGTGAATAAATTGCTAATCTAGCCTTTTAAAATAGTGAAATCGAGGTACAAGCTGAAAGTTTTTATCCAAATATCTTTAGCAAAAATGCCTCCACGAAAATCAAAGAGCGTAAAAGCCAAGTTTGAAAGTAATTAGGTTCGCTGAACTCAGTTCTCAACTTCGAACTATTGGCCTACTGTCAGTGTTTTACCAAGTTTTAACACGCTTTCACACGGTACATTCGGCAACCAGTATTTCTCGGGAATCCGATCAGTGCACCACTAGCTATGAAGAAATCCTTAAAAGAGAAATTGAAAAACATGAAATTTGTTAGACCGCTTTATAGAAATGCAAAATTTGGCAACCGCGTTAAACCTGCCAAGAAAGTGTTAGTTTCTGTTGATATCGCTGAAGCCAAACTACGTGGCCATGGCGTTCATTTCCGACGTAAACTTGTAAATGATAAAAGTGTGGATGTTGTTGATATAAAAACTGACAGTGACTGTGAAAGAAGCTTACCTGGAGTTTGTTGTAAAAACCAAAAGATATTAACGAAATTTAAAAATACAAGTAATAATTTTAGACCACGTAAATTAAGAAGTAATAATGAAACATTTAGTAATATTCCAAGTTTAGATTATGGAAAAATTAAAAATAATGGTGAAATCTATAGAAAAAATATGCATAAGAAAATAGTTAAATCCAATAACAGTACTATGATGTTCCTAGATAAGGTGATGTGCATTTGTTGTTTATAAACATTTATCAATTATTAAAGCATAAGTACTATTTTTAAAAAAGCTTCTTTAGAAAAGCTGTATGTATCGACGAAAACATGATGATGATGATCATCATCAATCTATAACGTCCCACTGCAGGGACAGGCCTTCCCACACAGTATGGCTATGGGGAGGTAGGGATGTGACCCGCCACGCGGGGCCAGTGTGGATTGGTGGGTGAACGACTACACAGATAAACGTTGCTCCATAAGGTAGAGACTAAGCCAGGACCGGTGGATTAGCATACCCTCCAAATCTCGGATTCAACTTTCTTTTCATACAACTAGGTGATATCGACTGCAATGTCCTAACCAAATTGCGAAAAATCTGCGCAATGTGAATTTCACTATGTGGTCTCCGCGGTAATCGAACCCACGAACCCGGATCACGCAGTGATCGAAACCAACGCTGAACTCACTTTACCATGGAGGCAGATTGAACAAGGGTATAGATTATTAATTTATACCCTCTTCGGGTAGGCTCGTGCCCCTCGGTGGGGACGTTTAATGGGCTGATGATGATGATGATTAATTTACAGGATCCAGTGACATGGCTTCGTGTGGTTCCAGCGCCGCAGATCCCTGGAGAGTCTGTCCCTTCAGTCACCTTCCGTTGCCTTGTATGCCAGCTTGGCTTGGTCAGTTTTCTCACACTATGGACAGTGCTGGGGGTTTTTGTTATTCATCATTTTGAAGGTAAGATTAAATATTGTAAGAATTAAATTTTCTTGTATATGATATATTTAAAAATTAATATTTGACAGACACAATGATAATCTCTTTAGAGATATCATCACCAACATTTATTATCAACATAAATTAACTACTGAAACCAGTCATCACTTTTGGTTGGGTAGTCGTCCAATCTTATGTAGTTTATTTTTGCAAACTGTCGCAATTCGTTGGTCTACCTTGTCACACTGCAACCTAAGCTTGGCTTGCCAAGACGCTCTCTTCTCCAAAACTCTGTACGTGCTGTTACATACGACTTATATCGGTAACTACGTCTGTAGCTTGTTGAAGCATTACCAAGTTGTACTTCAAACAGGTCAAACCATGAAAATAAATCGCAGCAACATTAATTAACTACACAATTTTATGCAATGTCTGGCACATTTATTAAAAACACATAACTTATTAAAAACTTTTTCCATTTTCCTTAGTCAATCCAATTTAAGAAAAAAAAAACTTTCGTGAATTGTTTCCGGGCTTCTTGTTATTGATATGTCAAACTCGATCGAACAAAGCCAAACACTCGTTAGTACTGAATCCAGACTGCTAACCGCTAAATTTAACCGTTTTATTCAATTCCTACAGTTGTGTCAATAAGTTCGTCGAGCACGCTGTTGAAGCCGCAGTCTACTCGATTGACCAGTGAATAGGAAAACCGATGCGTTTTTTTTTTGAAAATCCGCAGCTATCCTGCATTGAACGTTCTTTTTCAAAACAAAAGCAGAAAACGCAAAAAAGAAAATCGGAACACGAGTTTTCAAGTTCCTTTTTGCACATATGGAATCATCTACATATTTTTCTTTTAATATGGTCGCATGTTCATTTAGTGCTAGGTTAACTTTATCATTATAATAAATAAGTAGAAATGACGCTATTCACTTGTTATTAAGCGAAGGCCAACCCCCATATAGGTGAACCGAAGATCTGGTTGAAATGGCAGATGGCCGATGGATGTCTAGTGTCTACTGCCATGCCAGGGATCAGTCCACATGGAAGTATTATCGGAAAGCTTTCATTCAGCAGTGGTCATGTTACTTGTTTAATTCCCATATTACAGTCTAGATGCTAATGGCGCTGCACGAGTGTCTAAGGATATTTTGTTTATAATTATAGTTTTACTGTAACTTCTATATTTCCTCTTAAAGTGGCATTCTGAGATTACCATGTAAATATGGCATTAAAAAAGTGCAGCTGCTTGTTTGTTGCTTTTTTAATGGATCAACTCTCCTAAGCGTTATTAGATTCAAACCATTTAATCCTAATTGCAATAATAATGAACTCTTTAACCGTCAATAAACATTGATTTTATGTGTCTGGAATCATGACAGTAGAGTTAACGATTCAAAATTTTCGTGTATATTTGATTTACTAATCCAAGAATTGAATAGGGTCTTAATTAATACTGATCATGATTATGTGTAATTCAGAAGGTAAAGGTTTAAGTCAGAAAATATTGTTCAACCAAAGATAAAGCTTTCTCTTTATTTTATTTTTTAGGTGCTTTTGTCATGAAATGACATGTCTGTCCCGTCGAATCTGAATCTATTAGCATTACATATATTATGGTATTTGTTTATATCAAATAGGGATAGACATTTATTTTAATTGTAAGAGATAATCTTGACAAGGTTTTTGTGCACTTTCGCTACAACAATGTGTAAGGATGTTTAAGAAAGCTCCAGTATCATATTGATTGATGTGCAGTTAACGTATCAATATTCCTCTTACTTGAAAATTTTATACAATCTACAAGGATATGATATCAACATCATCAATTGTGCCACATCGATCACAATGATTGAATCCGTAAGAGAACTAAAGTTACCGACATAGCCCGCCGGATCAGCAAGTTGAAGTGGCAGTGGCATGGTCACGTATGTCGCAGAACCGATGGCCGTTGGAGCAGTTCTGGAGTGGAGACCGCATCTCGGCAAGCTTAGCGTAGGACCCTCCGGCCCGATGGACCGACGACTTGCGAAAGGTCGCTGGTGGAGGCTGGATGAGAAAAGCGGAGGACCGGGATATCTGGCGCAAAATAGGGGAGACCTATGTCCAGCAGTGGACTGCGATAGGTTGAATAGATCACAATGCGTTCTAGTCGTGCTAACATACGCAACTGAGACATGAACTCTTTGACTGCGGGATAAGTTCAAAGTGTCTCTCTTAGGAATAAGATCAGAAATGATTTAATCCGTAAGAAAACTAAAGTTACCGACATAACCCGGATCATCAGGTTAAAGGGGCAGTGAGCTGGTCACATATGTCACAGAACCGATGGCCGTTGGAGCAGACGAGGTCTGAAGTGGAGACCGCGTCTTGGCAAGCGTAGCGTAGCACCCCCTTCGGCCCGATGACTTATGACATGACTTGCGAAAGGTTGCTGGTGGAGGCTGGATGAGGACCGGGATATCTGACGCAAAATGCTGGATACCTATGTCCAGCAGTGGACTGCGATAGTTTGAAGAATCTACAAATAAAGCATATAATCAACAACTTCCACATCAGATTTATAATGTATGTTACAGGACCGTTTGAGATAGAAATGTCACTGCAATTCGAAAAGACGCAAAATCAACTTGTCATTGATTTAGCGACGGAACTAAGACAAGTAAGTTTTGATTAGATTTCATTTACTTGTTTAAGACAAGCAATTTAGATTTTTTTAATCCCTGTAAAATACATTATTTCATGAACTATTAATTAATTATGGTTAATGGACCTTTTAGTCCAGCAGTGGACTGCGATAGATTGAAGACAAGACCTTTTAGGCTCTTTGATCATCTTGTTGTTATAATAAAATAATAGGCTGATTACGAGTTTTTGCATCACTTTAAGGCCTCTTACGCATATGACAGCCAGAATGTACAGCATAGCAATCCCTACAAATAATGATATACTTTTTTACTAAAAAGCCCCAAATCAACCTTAAATCAACTTCATTCAAGCCTTATCATCATCAGCTCATTAAACGTCCCCACCGAGGGGCACGAGCCTACCCGTATAGGGTGATTAGGCCTTAGTCATCCACTCGGGCCCAGTGCGGATTGGACGCCTTCAAACACAACCTTTGAATCTCTTTGCATGCGTGCATGAAGGTTTCCTCACGATCTTTTCCTTCACCGTAAGAGCGTCGGGTAACGTACATATAATTTCTAAAATTCGAAAACACATTGGTACGTGGCGGGATTTGAACCCGCCCGTTCAGCCCTCCCGGTAGGAGGGCAACAGTCCACACCATTGAGCTACCGACGTTCTCATTCAAGCCTCAATACCTCAAAAAGTAAGCTAATGTAGAATATAAAAAGAATTTGAACATTAGCTTATTTATAAGGTCAGTCGCTTAATAAGCGTTTTATTGTAAGGTAAAACGCTGCTATTAATTAAAATCAAGGGTTTGTGGCATTTAATAAAAAGGGCGAAATCGTCCCGCTTATTTCTACAACGTTCTGGAGAGATAATTCGCATGCCTATTTTGCATTTCCCCCACGCCGCTAATTTGACAGCACGATCTCCCCGACTTCCTGGAATTGTAACCCTCTTTCACGCCTTCTATCCAAACCTCAAACTTATGATTAATGGTTGCGCGTAACGCCGTTGGCATTATCTATATTTTATCATTACAAACATCAAGTTTTAAATGAGCGCATTTAACTTGTATATAAGAACACGTTGGGATCGTTAATTTGAAACCATTATCGACGATCATTTCGCAATTGGGATGTAACGGCACAGAAAACAACTATTACGAAATTTCAATATGAATTCGTTACGAATCATGCTGCTCGACCTAAGTAACTCTAAAGCCTTGCAATAGTAAAGAGTTGTGCCATTATAAGGACGACCCATTTGGTGTAGCGATTGAAACGTCGACTACTACACCAAGGGTTCCGAGTTCGATCTGCTGGATCAGGCAGTACAAACATTTGTGTGCATAAACATGTCTGTTTGTAATGATCTATGTATAATATGAAATATTGTTTATTCATTTTTTTATTTCATTCATTAATAACACATGATTTAAAAACTTTATTATGCTTTCAGTAACGTCACAAATGCGTAGATAAATAAACGCTATAAAAACACAAAATACAATTTAATTAGTTTCAACAAATCTCAGTTCGAGAACGTTATTTCAAGTTCAAACAAACGTAAATGAAGCGTACAAATCGCGAGGGAAGTTTCCAAATAAAACGCAGACTTTCTCGAAGATAAACGTCTGGATTCACTAGAATATTCAAATTTCATTTCGTCGATATGTGCAAATTGGTGCGTAACATATTTCTGAAACTCCGTCGCCGTATCGATATGAATAAATATCTTTGTGTGAATTTTTATACAATCGTATTTCCTCTCGTAAAATCGAGAAGGTGGTTGTGGCTTAGGTTTGGGATAGATCGTATAACTTGTGTACTTAATGCACTGGTGTTACGGATTAATTCTCTATGGTGAATTCATCATCATCAGCTCATCAAACGTCCCCACCGAGGGGCACGAGCCTACCCGTATAGGGTGATCAGGCCTTAGTCGTCCACGCGGGCCCAGTGCGGATTGGACGACTTCACACACAACCTTCGAATCTCTTCGCAGGCGTGCATGAAGGTTTCCTCACGATGTTTTCCTTCACCGTAAGAGCGTCGGATAACGTACATATATTTTTCGAAAATTCGAAAATACATTGGTACGTGTCGGGATTTGAACCTCAGCCCTCACCGGTAGGAAGGCGACAGTCCACACCACTGAGCCACCGACGCTATGGTGAATTATTTTGCCATAATCTCTACGCTTGGCAGGCGACTTGCCAGGTTAGTTTAATGAGAGACCTCTACTACCCGTACCCGAAAAGGCCATCAGCGCCAGTTCTTCCAAAAAATATATTAACCAAAGTTAATTTAAAACTATGAACTGAAGAAATCGGCACGGCTCGCCGAATCTTGAACTTATATAGCAAAACTGATGACCGCTATAATAGAAGAGTATTTTGAGCCTAATGCTAATCTAATCTATTTGGCGACTATTCAATACGCTTTGAATAGTCACAAATAGATTACTTCAACCTTCCTAGGTTGAAGTAATCCCAGTGTAATTTCATGTTACAACATGAGATATTAAATCATTGTAGGTATTGCTCGCAAAACGGGGAGGCCTATTTCCAAGGTGCACTGCGATAGTTTGAAAGAAAGAAGGTCTCCAGTATTGTTTTTACCCTTATGATTGTGACAATTAACTGGTAAAATAAAGTACTATGCAAACGACGTTTACAGGTCACTAATTAATTAATCAAATATTTTTTCTTTAGTTTTCAAAATATATGAACGAAGCTTACACGTGTTTAGGAATCTAACTTAAATATATCCCAACATTTACAAACAAAGTTAACGCTGAGAGCAATACAAAATTTCTCGTTAATCACTACGGTTTTAATTGGAATCCGCAGTATTTGTCAGCACAATGTGAAATGCAAAATGCATTAAGCGGGAACATTTTAGTTTTCGCGGCTGTGACGTGCTCGTAATTAATATATACGTTGAATTTGAGACGTTATGAACGTTACAGTTTTACACTGCGTTAAATTATGTTACACTTTTAAAACTGTTAGAGATAACCATTTTAGCGTTATCATGTCCGACACGTTGCGTTCTGTTGGATATCTATCTTATGAAAACAAGAGTTGTTTTCATAATTGCAGTCCATTTATAAAACTCAATGCTTAGCTTTTAATCCAGTCTTCGGTTCATTAGGCTTGGAGCCTACTTTCTAATGTTACAAAGTGTACAGGACAGTGCCCTCTGATGGTAAGTAAAGCACCTGATCATGACAGAGCACTGTTGAATTTTTTTTATATTATAAGTGTACAGGACGGTCAAGTCAGTCACCGTCAAAATATAAAGTTAGAAAACTAAGAAATACAACCCACAATACTGTAGCTATAGATAAGCTTCTGTAAAAAACCAGTAGTCCGTCCAGCCCCGTCAACATGATTGATTTACCAAGCATATTTTACGCTCGTCTTGACGCAAGTGATGGATTGCCTCATGGTAGTTCTTCGATTCTTTAACTCACACCTTTTGTTTTGACAAAAATATGCATTCAAACGTTAAACAACACGAAACAAATGACATTCTGGTAGTCAATCTGGGATTTGTAAAAGACACACGTTACTCCAAATGAGCAACCAATCCAATATATAAATATACACTAAAAGATCGCATAAATAACACCTGTCAATTTGCATAATAGACATTTTTTACGGATGAACCGTTCGCCTCAGTAGAAGCAACTAAATCAAGTGCAATGCAATAAGTCGGTTAATTAGTGTCCTAATCAACAGAAAGCGTATTCTCTTAACTATCCGTGATGCTCACAATGTTTCCATTTAATACACATTTGAACTAAATCCTGGTTTAATGACATCCGAGTGTGTTAGCGTTTCACAGCTGATCGGCCATTGCGGTGGTTTAATTGAAGCGCGTTAAACTATACATAATTACTTTGAACATTACTCTACATGAACCATGCATAATGTTGTGATCTTGATTTAGGTGAAGTGACCGTTTAATGTGGAGTATTATAATTTACCTTCTCGTTTGTAGGTATATAAATAGTATATAATATGCCTTTAAGTAGCATTATCAGGTTTGCACTTACTTCTTAGCCATACTAACATATGTAGGTTAGAGACCACGCAGTTGATTCACAATTTCTAAGTCAGTTAAGTCAATAAGCAATGAACCAAGCTTTGCGCGGAGTCTCTCGGAAATAAAATCGGAAATGAAGTAACCCGTTTAAGAGAATTAAAGTAACCTACATAGCGACAGGTCACGTATGTCACAGAACCAGGAGCAGACGAGTTCTGGAGTGGGACCGCGTCTTGGCAAGCGTAATGTAGGAAGCCTGATGTAGGTACTGACGTCTTGCGAAAGGTCCCTGTTGGAGACTGAATCAGTAAAGCACATATTCAGATGTGATGCAAAAAGGGGAACCAATGCCCAGCAGTGGGTTGTGGTAGTTGGAACAGAAGAAGGATTGTTTTTGATACGCACATAGGTACAGTGCGTGCAGAGTGATATCAGTTCAAACGATTCTCCAAGAATATACTGACACTTAATGGAATTGCAAATTGACAATTATTTACGGAAATCTACTTTGCAAAGGACAAAAAACAAGCATTTAAAATACCTACAACATTGAAAAACCTATAAGTAATAGCTCAGTCAATTAATAAAAAACGAGACCAAAATAAATTGGAGTTGACAATTTTCGTAGAAGCCCTTCAAAAGGCACTTATTTATGAGAATACCCGTGGGCGGATCCGAAGAAGTAGGTACTACAGGTTTTTCGTTTAGAATCCTAAATGATAAAAGCACTCAGACTTTGCTTGATGGAATCAATATACTTTTAAGGATTTAATAAACATCAAGTTCTCCGGACAACTTCATTTGGTTCAACTAAGTTGTTCATCAAAAACTTTTACCTACAGATTGCGGTGGATTTTTTTATAAGTTCTTTAACTCAATCTATGCTTGATAAAAAGTTCAGGATAGTTCTACGACTTTTCCATTGAGCTTTGTTTTTATTTGAACTAGGCATAGAGTATTTTTATCTTTTCATTTTATTAAAGCTGGTTAAAACCGTGGTCATCATTATAATTACTATTACAAGTAAGCTATTAATTTGTACCTTTTTATTTTTAACTACCAGGATTCCAGACAAAAGATCAGATTTAGGACATATTTTTCAGGATATACGTACTAAAAGTTCTTATCAAGTTAGTCAAACTAACTTGCTACGCTTCAGTATATATTACCTAACCTGTGGTATCATGCAGTGGATCCTGAGTCAGCAGTGGACTGTCAAGGCAGTTTAAGTACGGTCAGGCATGTTAATTAATAATTATGAGATTAAGGCAAAATATTGTAGATTAAAATATTGTTTTTATTAGATTAAGCAAATCTTTCGGCGCAGTAGGTACTCATTAAGACGACTAAATACCTTCACAGTTTCAAAATTCGAATCAACCAACTCTTCCGAATATTTCTGTAAACATTTACACCATACCGTTTACCGGTGTCCTTATTAAACTTGCTATTCCAGTACAAATTCCGTGGAATATCGGGATTCGGAATGCGTCGCATGAATTCGCCTTCATCCCGTGACGCGGCTTCCCTCGGAGTCCTGCAGCGGACATTGCAGCCGGATTCCAACAGCTGACCTGCTTCCTAACTGGAGACGAGACATGCCATGCATAACCGTAGTATATACAGATTGATTGCATAAATTGGCAGATTCTTTATAATGTTTATGTAAACCAATGTCAATATCTGACTGCTTTATACCTCCGACCATGTTCGATTTGTTATTTTACAAAAATGTCATTTGTTTGTCCTATTGTTTATTATAGGTTATATCATGCATACGTAAATGTTTACTTTTACTATATCAGAGGGCACACTGGTGGCTAGTTTGCCTGCTGAGCATACATTTATAATAATACCCTTGGTATAGTAGCCGACGTCTCAACCATTACACCAAGTGAGTCGTCGAATTTATTGCAAGTTACATTGTGGCTTGACCCTCTTCCTCAGTCATATAACAATATAGTGCAAGTAAAAGGCGAGAAGAACACACTTCACGTTCTACTGATATCATTAGGAATTCAAATCGCTCAGTACATACACCATAAACCTCGGGATCAACGCGAAAGCCTTCAGTAAGTCTCAGGGAAACAACATCCGAGTAGGGTTGCCACAACTTTATAGCAAAACTACTTCCAGATCGTACTCAGAGAGGATCTTTGTGACATCCTATAGTAATAATTCTTAACTGACTTTAACTTGATACGCGGTTATTTAAAGTCATCGAAAAGATAGAAAGTAAATAAATATTTTATAAAATTATAAAAAAAATCATCAACTCGTTTGCCTACTTATGAATAAAAAAAAACCTATTTTTTTGTCTTTTAATAGCTTTTTTTCAACCTATGCAGTCTACTGTTGGACACAGGGTCCCCCATTTGCGCCAGATGTCCTGGTCTCCACTTTTCTTTTCTTTCAGAATGTTTGAGGGTAATTGGAAAACTTTGTTGCTGTATTAAATTCGTTTGGAAAGTCACACAATAACCTAATTGTTTTTATTTAAACTTTACAATTTTTCAATTACTTCAAACTAGAAAAATACTAAATAAAAGAAGATAACTATAATACATGACATCTATAAAACTTAAAAATAAATTATTAGAACTTATATACTAAAGAAGTCCCTTTAGGCAAGGTTCGAAACCACTGGCAGCGTTACCCTTTGAATTGCTAGACTGATTCTTTAACCAAGGTAGCTGCCAATTCTTCGGTCATCTGTGATGTCGACTCACCTTTTCAAAATTTCCTTAAAATCATCGCACTAGACCCACGGACCAAGGATCTCAAATGGAACAAAATATATTCGGGCCTAGATAATCAAGGGGTATTTGCATGCTTTGGCTTTTTCAGCCGCTTGACCGAACCAGCTCTGTTGTTGGTTCCATGTAGATAGATGGGAAGGGGCCAGCGTGTCTGCACAGGTTGCTCATACCATCTTCCATGGAATCAAACTTATACTATCTGGTCTCTTGCAATACCAGTCAGCTCAAGTAGACTTGGTACGTTGACGGTGGCAAGAGACCGGGTATGATATCGATAATTGCGGCATGTCACGACACTTTTTTGGCATGACAGTCCGTGATGTCCTAGCTTGCCTCAAAAACATATTTCTTAGTAACCAACTTTTAAAAACAAAAAGAGATTCTTATGACTTGCCAAGTACGAGCGTATACCAGTGACTTTGCTTCAGACAGTGTAATCAAATTTATTTTATTATTTTACTTTGACAACCTAGCCATGACACCAGGAAAAGACTCGATACCGCGATTTTTCATCACACATCACGTTTAATGACCAGAAACGGGCGCGATGTGTACAAATGTCCAACTAGGACGATGTGTTCTGCTTTGTTAAGGTAAAATAGTGTATTCGTTAAGTAGCTTGACTCATATGAATATTGCAAAGAATTTACGTGAAAATAACTACTTAAACGAATAAAAAGATAAAAAATGCTTTTAAATTCAGATTCGGTCCAGTTTATAAAACATGTACCCAGGCCCGTATTAAAGAGACTCAAGCGTACGATAAATAGCACCATCCTTTCTAACTCAATTAAAGTAAAGATCAATGTTGAGACTAGTTCTAGAACACGGGCCTTTGCAACCCAACTTTCAATAACAAACGAGGTCCTTATAACTTTCGTTCATGGACGAGCCGTTTTACCAGTGTCTTTGCTTTGTATTTAATATTTGCTAAATTAATTTTATTTCGAAGCAGTTTTCGCATTACACTTCCTATACTCAGGAACCAATCACGGTCATACCATGTTTTAAATTATAAAATAAAATACATAAATAACCACTGACATTCATCTAACCCTAAGTTAAGCTTGAATCTTGTATTGTCATCAATCAGCTTATTAAACATCCCACCGAGGGGCACGAGTCGGGATGTAGGTACTTGAAATTAGGGAAGTAATTAGAGATGATACATGAGGATCACGACAAGATTTTATTTAATGTAAAGAAGAATGCATTGACATAACAGAAAAACAATATTTTAAATATAAAAGAATATTGTTTGTTGCTAAGGAGTGTGAATTGACCCAATCAAGGTTGAACAGATGTTTTAGGCCTTAGTCGTCCACGCGGGCCCAGTGCGGGTTGGATAACTTCACGCACAACCTTTGAGTCTCTTCGCAGGCGTGCGCAGGTGTCCTCGATGTTTCCTTCACCGTAGGAGCGTCGGATAACGTACATATTGTTCGAAATTGAAAACATTGGTACGTGGCAGGATTGAACCTCAGCCTCCTGGTAGGAGTACAATAGTCCACACCATTGAGCCACCGACGCTTGTCTTGTATTATTATTTACCAAACAAATGTTTTACATACTTTTCTGTAAATTCATACTTATAATACATACATTACACCCAGACTAATACAAAAAGACATGATCAATGGTCATACACTGAAATCTCTGTAATACCCGGGGATCGAACCTGGCACCCTTGGTGTAATAGCCGACATCTCAACTGTTACACCAAATAAATAAGTGTATGTGTAATTTCCTAAATAAATTGTACTTAGGAAACTGCAAAGAAATTTTTAAAGGCCTAAGAGCCCGCTGTAGGAGATTGACTAAATCCCTTTTTGACAAAGATGCATAACGCATCTGTGGAGGACAACTTATATCTTATTCCTCCGAGGAAATTAGTGAGATTTACAGTATGTTTAAATTCAAAAATTGTTTCTACGTATAAACTATTCACAAGATGTGGCGTGCTATTGTATTTATATACCTATGCTCAGATGACATGTTACATTACTGACCATAGCAATTGTCAAAAGCTAATTGAAGGATCTTGATGTAATGGAGGAGAAAATGTGGAAAACATTGCCGGAATAGTATTGGCTGAACGCCAAACGGTACTCTGCGCCTTTATAGATTAGGAAAAGGCTTAAGCCCATTCGTTTTATGAAGCTATCGTATGATTCCAGCACTGCAGTCTGTGTATCGTTACTGCAGTAGTCGAATGCACGTTGCATTGAATAGTGTATTGAAGTGACGTGTATTGAATTTAATAATTTACATCAAATTAAATGATGCCAATCAATACATAAATGTACACTGATTTAATTAAACAGTGACATTGATATAGCTAACTGAATGCAGTTTAATGAAAGGTCAAATCACTAAATGTATCTAGTTAAAGATTTTTCTTGACTCAAACATTCTAAATCGTTAAAGAATAAAGTTAACGATAGAATAGCAATGTTATAAAATTCATCCGTAAATTTGATTTCAGGGTTTCGCAGCCAAATGGCAAAAGAACGAAACCCTTATTGATTCGTCATGTCTGTCTGTCGGTTCGTCCGTACTTCACAGCCACTTTTTTCCGAAACTAAGAATTTATACTATTGATATTTCGCCAATATAATATGTAGGTAGGTATCTGTGAACTTGAAAACAATATATTTTAGGGTTCCCCATACTTTGAACTGAAACTCAAGAAAGTTTCGTTCATCAAACCCACACGTGTGGGATATCAATGTATATGGTCTTTATAAATGATACTGCGGTTCGAATATATTTTTATATGAATTGAATAGTTTGACCGAGAGACCCTTCCAAACCATCATTTTTTTTGTTTCAAAGTGCTTGTCATAAAGGTTCCATGTTAGCCATGTTTTCCTAAAAGTCCTTCCATTTTGCTGTTAAGTTACGATAGAGGCGCAGATGGAGCATGCCTGTCTAAAAATAGTCTATTCACTATAACCTTAAAATTGTCTAAGTTATAGTGTTGAGGGAACATACTCGATACGTTGAAACAAAGCCATTTTACGAATGAATGGACGATTTTTATCCGTACCAGATCTTCCTGTATGTATTAAAAAATCGACATATTGGCCTGCAACATAACAAACATCCTAAATAAATAATTCCATTTGTTTTCAACCAGTTCTTATTCATCCTATGCTCCTACCCAATCATGGGAAAACACAAACAGACTTTCGGTATTATGTCAGTGCTATGAGATTTTAACACAAGACCTTCTGAATCAGTTTATTGCATTTTGATTTTACACACAAATTTGCGTCTATTTCATGTGACGTTTCATGTAATTTAAAAGCATCATTTTCGATTTCAACAATACTTTTCGACACGTATCGACAAGCTCCATTAAGAGCTTTGAATCTGTTCCTAGCAACTCGTTAATAGGGCTCTCATGGACCCCTCGTTTTGGTGCCAACTTCGGAGTATCGAAAGTTGACGTGACGAGGGATTATTAGACACCCCAACACCCCCTTACTTTTTTCTGATCACTGGAATCACGCTACTTCCCCCAACTCCGTCACGATGAGAGAGCATATTGTGTGTAACGCTTACCTCAATTGATTAGCTATACGTTTAATGGGGAGGATTATAATAATTAAGAAGGGATTACGTTACGCGTACTGGATTACGATACGTCAGCGGCTTTAATTAGAACAAAATTAATATGTTTAAATTGTGGCTTTATTCTGAATATTCTGTAAATATAGAATCAGCTGGGTTTCGCTTAAATTAACAGTATTTAGGCGATATTGGATTTAATATAATACTTGTTTAAGTGCTGATGCGTGTGTGAACAGGGACCACATTTTGGTGATAGGGACATTTCAGATTTAAATTGACTATTAAATTAAATAATTTAAAAACAACAATTATATTTTTATTATAAAAATATGCTTGTATAAATGTATGTTTCATGTTTATTCAGTCATAACCTTATTGATCGAGATCTACCCGAAAATATTTTCCCATTTCACGGAGTGGTGAGCTCTCGTCCATCAATCCACATTTGACACGCATGATAGTTATATTAGTCCGACATTGTAACAAGACCTTGGCACAAATGCTGATAGTTACTATGTTTCCATGAAACAAACAACCGCGTTCATGCAGCTAGTTACTAGCCACAATCTCTTAAAAAAGTATTTTTATAATGATACGTCAGCATTTTTGTACCAGAAAAGACGAAGTAATATTTGTTATACTGTTTTAAGAGATGGCGGTAACCCCCAGGTAAAGCATTAAAAATCACTCCTTCCAAAAAAATTTAGGTTCATATCGGGTTATTTATTTCCAACAACATAACACACAAAGCATTAAAAGTACACATTTTACAACTTAGACTAGTATGTCAATAACAGGTGAACACAGCATTCACCGATGACAACAGTTAAATAATTAAAATACACAAAAACTTAATAAAATAAAAATGCAACATCCTTAGCACCATACAGTATTTGTACTCTTTGCTTAAAACTAGGTAGTATTGTGGCAAAATCATGTCTCTCCGAAATGCTTCAGCAGTTTATGTCTGAACACGTGCAGACTATCGCGGAAGATATCAATGTTTGATTCAGAAGCTATTTCGATATATTTAGAACAGATTCGTGATATCGGGTGATGTCGACGTAAGTTAGTTTTTTTTTATTGAACAGGAGGCAAACGAGCATACGGTTCACCTGATGGTAAGTGACACCGCCGCCCATTAACATTTGCAGGACCTCAGGTCCCAGAAATGCGTTGCCGGCCCTTTAAGAATGTGTACGCTCTTTAGTTTTGCATGGTTGTATGTTAAAAATTTTGGATTTGTGATTTCTAGGACATTTGTATGGGACATTAAGTATGATGTTTGATAGACTATGTTGGAATTTTATCCTATTATTCAATAACTGGGTTATGGTCGTAATCTACTAAATTACATATTATATAGATTATGCCTAGTAGGTGTTTAATAAACAGGTAATAAAATTTAAATCGGAAGATTTAATGATCAATACTACTATTTATTTTCACTAACAAATTTAATAATAAGTAGCTGCAAAATAAAATAGTAGAAGAGATGAGCACAAAAAAAATCAGCTGTTTTGTATTCGCAAACTTGATTCGATATCTATTTATAGCGCCGTAGCCCGCGTGCTTCAGCTACATCTAAAATTGCTTCGCTAATACGGTCTATCTAATATGCTATTATGTAAAATCATTATGCAGGATCTTAAATGTATGTCATATGGGCACTTGGGCAGATATTCCAACAACATTTTGTTTGGTTAATATTTGCCCATGACCATGATATCTGTACATATAGGTATATTAGATTTACTAGGTGGTAGACTCGATACTGAGTCGTCTAGGTAGGTACCACGCAGTGCAGATATCATCCGTGAAATTGGAGTGGCAGGGCACTGTAGCTAGTGAAATTACCGGGTATAAGAGACCTAACATTGATGGAGGATATAACTGTTTATAGTTGTTGGTCTCCTTCAATGCGCCCTGTCATGGTCTGGCGTGTCACTTACCATCAGGTGAGCTTCCAGACCGTCCTGTACACGTATAATATAAAAAATTGCGATTGACAATTTTAAGGACTGCAACCAGTTGGAATTATAAAATTAAAGTCAAAGGTATAATGTTTCAAGTATTCCATTGATATATTTTCTTTTTTTTACATGTGGTTCAACGGTTTCCGGTAAAAAAATAGACATAACCAACATTATAATTAAAAATGAAGCAACACGTGCTACGGCTCGTTTATTAAACAAACTCAATTTACACTCATGCGGGTCATTTTCTGCATACATTCGTCGGAGTGCGCGCTTTAGGCAAAGTTTTAACATGACAAAGGGAGCCGCCCCGCCATGATAGCGGCGACACTCTCGAATTCCCGGAATTCCCCGGGATACCGACCTCTGATTTTGGGTTAGGAATTCAGTGGCAACGCAGCTACAGCTCTGAAATGTGTGGTCCTTTTATGAAGGCTACATACAACCTTTTGGTTGCGGGACATGGATTTAGAGCGCTTTTTTGCAGCGGGTTGTGAGAGCTATTTATTCCAAATTTGCTGGATAATTTTGAGAAATGAAGCCTTTGTTATCTAAGCAGGAATTTGGCTGTCAAAATAAATTACGTATAAGGATATTTATGAAATAACGATGCACAGGGCAAGTAATCACTACGTCTCTGGTATTTCATGTCTTTTATAGCATCACGTGAGCCCTTTTGCTCAATTGCACCCTATAGCAAAAAGACAAGTTTAAAAACCACTTACTCTTCCAAAATTTTAAAGAGGTTTCCTTTAACACAATTTAATTCTTATCTACGATACGATACGATCGATTATCAGAATCTGATGAATCAGTATTGAATGAGTCATCCAGAGGAATCAATTCGTCATCCACTTACATTGATATCATCAGAAAAGTCGTAAAGGGTTACGCTCCAAAAAGCTTTTATTGTTCGACGACTCATCTGTGTAATAGTCGACTATTACACCAAGGGTTCCGGTTCGATCCCCGGACAGTACATTTGTGTGCATGAATGAATTCTGTTTGATTGGTCTGGATGTTTTCTATTTATAATATGTATATATTTACAAAATATTAAGTATGTTTATCTGTTGTTTAGTATCCATATTGCGGGCTAATGCTTAGTTTCGGACTAGATGGCGCTGTGTGAATGACACTGGATATTTATGTATTGTAGAAATGAAATTGAGAAGGTTGTATTTTAGTTACCTTGTCATATTATAAAAAGAACTCACCGGTTACAAGGCGTACGTCGAAACCCTCTTCAAAATCCATAAAATAGGGTTCGCCTAAGTTACTTATTCAATGGGCACCGCGAATGAAACGTGAGAAAGCGTGGTTGGCACAATACTCGCAGATATGACAGGGAGTAACAACTATGTTTATTTTGACCCACGTTTGTGCCGATAGCAACTGGTATCGACATGCAATGTATACTTACTTCCATATAATACGAATCTTTTATGTCTTAGTTTATCTTCTTCCTCTTAGTTACGCCTCAGTTAATAAATGAAGGTAACTTTGGTCATAATAAAATTGGTTTAGGTAAATATTTACAACATATGTAAAGAAAATATTCTAATTATAGTAACAAAAAGCAATAAAATTGAACTAATAGCAATTAATATTTCTTAATCCACGACCACAATGCAACAAAGTAGGTCGAAAAGATATATTTTTTTGTACGGGCGACGCAGCTCTAAGAGGATCTAACTCCGGCATTAAGACTAATTCCGTCACACCCCAACCTCCTCCCATCAACCCAATTAAACGTACGGTACACGGGCACAAATCCCAAATTAGATCGCACGGCACTATGGCAAAATTAAAAAGTCCTTTCTTTTCCATTGTTCCTATTAAGTTTCTTACTTTTCCAATGGAAGTTGTTATTTTATTGAAATCATTTCGCCGTCAATTATATTAAAAGGTACTCCTTGTAATTGGGAATTATGTTAAAAATATGTTTGTAAAGAAAATCTTATTTTTAAATACCACCTACTTATTGTTGCACAATAAGTGCACTAATGTTATCTTAAAATATAGAAATGAAGTTATAAGAAAATAAAAACTAACATCTTTAGTGACCCAACGAAATGAATGAAATAAAATAATAAAGTTTATTGAACTAAATACAACATAATATTATATTTATTATGAATGTATAACAACATTTTATATTTTAAAACTATTTTATTGTATAATTGTGTTTTTTAAGATTTAAATAAGATAATGTATTTGTTTGAAGTCATATTTGAAGAAAAGGCAACGTAAATATCATCTTTTTTTAATTGCTTTCCGAGTTTCCCATGGTGAAATTAAACATGGCCAAACATGGTAAAAGTTTATTTAAGGAGATATAAGTAATTATAACTCTCAGGAACATAGGTTCAAGGTTATCATTTCGTCATTATATGCTTTTAACACAGTATATAAACTACAATTCTGTCTCTCCAACGACTCCTATAATGAAAATAAACATATAAAAACTATGGAAGACTTACTCACTATGTTGCTGAACTATAAACTTTACAAAGAGCCACATATTTCAAGACAATGTTGCAATAATAGTTAAACAAGTCTGTGCCCGCCTCTGTCAAAAACCTTCTTACAGTATACTCGCTTGATTCTATGAAAACTCTCCATTGCACTCTTCTTCTTTCAGTTGAGAATAATTATGTGACATCCTCTCAATCTGAATAGGGTCTAGTGACAACAGCAATCAAATAGGCTCTTACTTCTAACTCTAGGCACAAGCTTGCCTGCCTCTTGTTACGTAAGACAATCAAATAAGATGGTCCAAATAATCCTTATAATAAGCCTTGACTATGCAACTTATAAATTCAAAATAACTAACAATTTCGCAGTCTGCTGTTTAGCGGTTTATACTCGTATAGTTATTCCAAAAATTTCATACATGTGTTTAGAAATTCAATACATGCGCGGAACACATATTACGAAACTGCCACTGTCGATATAAACGGGAGAACTAATTTTTCAACCACATTAGCTCTTGGCGAGTGCTTTAACTATCCTCTTGTATGATTTATTATATATTTTTGATATTATTGTTTTTTTGCCAAACATATTATGAAACTGAGGAAGAGAGTATAAGAGGGAGGGATCACGAAGGAAAGATTTTCAGAATAATCTGATTGCTACACTTAATGTGGTTAAACATTGTTCCCTCATTAAGTCAATACAATTGTTTAATTTATTACCAATCGAATTAAAAGTGTTATTATACAAAAACGAGTTTAAGCACAAGTTAAAGGAATTTCTTATGGAAAAGTATTTCTACAGCTTTGAAGAATTTCTACTAATAAGATATTGTAATTAGTGACATCTATGTTTTAATTTAGACAATCATTATTTTACGTTATTTATTCATGTAAATTTTAAATCAGACTAATAATTATTTTGGCATTATAATTGTGATATTTTATCATCCTTTTTAAATATTATTGTAACTTTGGATATATATATTTTTCTTATTTATTAAAACTGGACATGTATTTCTTCATTCATATTGACATTTCAAACACAACTAACTATTAACAACTAACTAATAACTTAAGGCACCACATATTTCGCTCCACTATACTCAAACAACACATAATTATATCGCATCTTTGCGGAAAAATACCAAAAGTGTTTTTTTTTATTATTATGAAATTCAGATTTTGACTGAGTTTTAATAGAACTCTAAAACAGCAGTTGATCGAGAGCAACATCTCTTCAAGTTAACAGTAACGTTTTGATCTCATTTAAGGGTAATTATGAAAATTTTGCTGTTGCAAGGAGGCATGTATATGTTGAGTTGTCATTCGTTAAGTGACCTGCGTTGTTTCTTATTTATATTAAATCAATAACAAACTGATATGTACAAGGTTCACGTGTACGCGACGTGCAATATAATAAGCAGAATTATTCTGAACAAAAACAAACTTCAATAGTTTCCCAATTGTCTGTGTCGCTATATTCCGAGTTATTGTCTAGTAAGTTTCTTGCCTCGAACCAGAATATCTTGCAATCTTGACATCTGAACAGCACAGATGTGCAATATTCCCTGAATATTGGATAGAAATGCCACCATTTGAAAAATCAATGGCTGTTTTTCTTATCAGATTTATAGCTTACAAATTTTAATAATGTTTTGAAAACTTTTTGAATTACGACGAAAATTGATTTCACGTTTATTCTTCTTTCTTTTATCTTTAAGTATATCTTTTATTCTCCATGGTTGACCGGGGTTTCGGGGTCCATAATATTTAATTTTTGCTGGTATGGTAACATTCCCCTCTTTTTGACAGTACAGATATATTAAAATAACTTAAGCGTTTTCACAAATAACCAAACACCGCCAGAAATGATAATAATCCAGACACAATATGGGTTAAGTTTTAACGAGTAACACCTCAGAATAATTTCTGGGATAATAAGTAAAGTTTATGTTAATTTATTTTGTGAAAGTATATGTATTTCTCTTATAAGTTCCTCAAACATTATTTCCTATATTATTCAATAGTCTGCGCACATTACGTCCCATGACGTGTCCTGTTAAGGGTTTTCGCCAATTAAAGCCGGATGAAGTGGCGGAACCTATACATAATGATGACGTAGGCAGGTCAACACTCCGCTGCATGTGACGTCACTTGTCTAATGGAGCATTGCACGTGGGAACGCACTTTGGGATGTCAATATTGGCATGTCATTAGGGCTAAGGATATCGCTATGTTATGTGTATTAGCGCGGAGACTTCTTGAATATAGCTGCCATCATTATATGCAAATACGGATTAAACAAATATTTGACGACCCATTTGGGATAGCGGTTGAGCATCGACTACTACACCAAGGGATCCGGGTTCGGCCCACGGGTACAAACATTTGTGTGCATGAACCTGTCTGTTTGTAATGATCGGGGTGTTTTCTATGTATAATATGTATGTATTAACAAAAAAACATGTATATAAGTATGTTTATCAGTACGCTTAACTTGGGGCTAGATCTTGGGTAGAACTTGGGAGACGTCCATAGGCCAACATTTAGTCCCATATTAAGTAAGAAGCTTGTAGTTAGTAGACTAATCAACTGATAAACATTCTATATACATTTTTTTTTTTAAATACATACGTATTATACATAGAAACACCCAGATCGCTACAAACAACCATGGTCATGCACACAAATGTTTGTACTGCCCCGGGATTAAACCCGGAACCCTTGGTGTAGTAGCAGACGTCTCGACCATAACACCACATGGGTCGTCAATATTTGGTAATTGTTAACATCACATGGTCATTCAGTCAATTTCTCTGACACATGAATGGTTCAATGTCAGAAGTCAATTAATGAAAGATGTTATATATTATATGACCTCTTATCCATAGTGTTTCCAATCCAACAGTCACAACAGTGAACAATATACAGAGTGAGAGATATACTTTAATATAAGAACTTTAAACATAAGAATTGTATATTCAATATAATTGTACCGTACGTAAGTATTAGTGTTCTCGGGTGACTGGCGCGGTCAATAGACACTTTCCTTCCTTTCCTTTTCCTTTCCTTCAACACTTGATTTATTTTAGGGTAGGTATTATTTTACTATCAAGCAGTGGCGTGCACTCCAAATATGCAAATAAGCAGTGCATACCCTGTGCGTCCAGACAACCAGGAAAATCGCCAACATATTAAATGATTCCCACTTATTCGTCCATTTCCTCTACAGATTTCAAACCACAGGTGATCTGCTGTCATCAGCAGCACTCTTTTTGACAAAAATATAAATTATTTATTGTTTTTGCGATTAGTGTCACTCACTTTGCATACCCTATTCATAATCTCTGTGCACGCCACTACCATCAGGTGAGCAAACATTAACATTATTACTATACTTACAATAATAATTATAATAGTTACGTTGGTATGAGGGTACAGTATTTATTACTCACATAGATATGATTGCGGTACCCAAGCTAGAAACCTTTCCCAAGTTTAATTAAAGCTACACGTCAAAGATAAAAGGGAACGTATTTAACTGCAGAATTGCAGTTGGGAAATTGTAATAGCAATTCGTTAACAGTTAGGTTAGGTTTCAAATTACTCAGTCCTTTGAATGTGACATGAGTTGTTTGACTAAGGTGCGTGGTACTCGTATGTCGCACTGCAAATGGTGATTAAAAGTTTGAGATGCACTATCTAGGGTTGCCAGGTTGTCATATGTAATGTCCGAGCAGACCTACGACTTTATCCTTACTTATGGGTGAAAATCCGTACACCCTGCATTGTAAGGAAATGTCCATGGGTGGCGGTGTCACTTACCACCAGGTGAACTGTTTGTCGTTTGCCTCCTGTTCAATAAAAAAAAGGATTATTTTGTATAAATGTTTCAAAAGCCGGACAGGCTTCTGGGCACAGTAGATTTTGGCCAGACAGGCATTGAAAAAGCCTCACTAAGTCCGGCTTTATCTAGACACCTGGCAACCCTTATAGCGGATTTACAGCACGGAGTGCTTTAACAGCAGCGACAATTTTGTTGCGATAGAAAGCTTCTCATTTATATGAGAGAAAGAAGATAGATTATAGATAAGAAAGCAATTAAACATATAACCAGCCTCATGGTTATTAGCAACCTCACCACAGTCACCTCTGATTCACCAGAAATCCTTAAGAAAGGTTAACAAAATGTGGCGACTGGCGTTAAGATTACAGCAAATTCGTGCCAAAGCCACTTCTGACATTCTAAAATCAACAAACAATACCCACAAAAGCCTAAATTAATATTGGTAATTACCTAACACGTAATCATGCATTGTGCTCCAATATCAAATGATCTCGCTATCGGTCCCGCTTTGGATTGCTCCTATCGTAATGTCATTTTTAATTTTCGTGGATACATTAATATAAAATCAAGACATTGTTGAAGGATTCTAAACAAAAGCAATAAGCCCTTAATTCTAACATAATCGTCCTTAAATGGGGAATCAAAGACCAGCGACCTAAAACGGTTCGAGCCAAACAAATCCATACTGAAGTGACTATAAATCAGGAGTCCCCGTTATTCCGGCGAATCGAGCTTATACGGATTTATGCGTTTAACCAGATATAGGAACCATAGAAACAAATGTATATGTCACTCAGGGGAAGGACTAGGCTGTGTCGAAATGAACGCACCCTAATTGCGGAAAGGGTTTAAAGGGATAACCAACCAACAACGGCGTCTTAGTGTTTTCATGACAGGAAACTTGGACATAAGTGTTATATGTTAGGTATGTCTTTTTATAGCTTGTTGAGTGTACTTATTTTATTTAACACACTTTTATTGACATCATCACCACACCGATAATGCATGTGAAACTGTGGTGACAGAGATATGAATACAGTTATCACAACCTAATTTTCCCGAGTGAGCTGTAAAAAGCTCAGAGTCAAAACATTGAGCAGGAAATCGGTAGCAGCGCTATCTCATTGAACCTTACACTTATAAAAGGTACTGTTATCTCCAACTTCCTTCTACTAAACGTGAGGATTACGGCAAAGCCCTTCTTTATCGTGAAGCAGCATTATTCCAACATTTATAAGCTGGTTCCAATTGTTGGGTACCGGATCCATATATTAATCGAAAAATATTACTTACTAGGTGGTAGACTCGATAATGAGTTGTCTAGGTAGGTACCAGAGGCCAGATATCGTCCCGTGAAATAGGAGTGTTATACACTTTTGTGTTTGGGGAAGAGGGCACTGTAGCATGTTAAATTACTGGGTATAAGAGACCTCACATCTATTGTCTTGGATGATAGGCATAGTGCGGCGATGATGGAGGATAAGAACTGTCTGTCAGTTGTTGGTCTTCTTCAATGCCGCTCTGTCATGCAACTGTCATGGTTAGGCGTATGACTTACTTAGGTGAGCGCCCTGTATAACATAAAAAAAATAAATTTTATAACAGCCCCTACATTTAATCGTCTCCGACACGTGTGAATAGCATCTGTGCTGTTATATTACTGTTAGATTAAACATAGCTACTTTATAAATGCCTCAGGCAACTTACAAGCGATATTGAAAAGTCATATTATTCAAGTTTGTAATTCTCCGTTACAGATTACGCCCTTTTCTCCAAAATGGAAAGACGCAATAGAGAAGCGGCTAGAAGACGAGAGGATGTTGACCATGAAGGCTGTGGCTAAAGGTGCCAAACTTCATCCTGGGCAGTTTTGGAACCTCAGCGGAACGTTTCTCTTCACTGTCTACGTGATGACTGCTTTAGGTTAGTATTCAGCTTTGCACTGAATCAGAAACTTACACTAAAAATGGCTTATTTTCATAAGGGTAACGAATAACTTGACGGTAAGGATTAAGTTCTCATAAGGCTGATGGCCGTTAGAGCAAACTAATTCTGGAGTGGAGTTAGCGTCATGGCAAGTGACTCTAGATAAAGCATGGTAAGAAAATAGAAAACTGTAATGACAGTCATAAATTGACGAAGACTTATAGATCCAGTGTTGGACACTTGACTGCGATATATTGAGGAGGACGTTTCTAACTTTCACAACGGTAACGGTCTATTTTCGTGTTTTTGAAATGAATCCTCACGCACCGAATAACAAAAAGGAGAGTAGACTAAAATAAGTTAACATAAGAAGCATATTTGTTTCATTTATAGTGTTGTGGCCAATAGGGTCTATAAATTAAATGAGCTGTTCAATGTAGAACCATATAACACTTTATTGTAAATTATGGAAAGTCAAAATCTTATAATTTTAATAAATATTCAACATTATTATTCACTGAAGCAAATAACCACATTTTTAAAAACATGAGGCATATAGTATAATGATTTACCGAGATCAGGAGGTATAGAATTAAAAAAAACATTAGTTTATAATTGATTCTGAAAGCCCAATATGAAATAATTTGGACAAAAACCATCAAAAGACAAAAACATTCAAATTACATTCAAAACAAGAGGTCCAAACATAAATAAAATGCGACCAGGGGTACAGGCGTGATACATGGCCGACACTTGAACCCCTATCTAGGTGACAGTTAAATAATCTGTTTTTATTCCTCTGATTTGTATTACGTATTTTAGAATGAGGATTATTCCTGTTTTAAAGACTAGCAAGATGTTTTTTATCAATCTTATATTAAAGCAATTTTATCAGATTAAAAAGCGGCTAACCGACAAACGTAACTTTTGAGTATGGTAGTTAACTTAATTTAGTTAATGACTCGGAAAAACATCAATAAATGTGATTATTTCCAATTTTATTATTTATTATTTTATTTAATGTCAGTGAATATTTATTTCCAAGCTAAATCCCTCTTAATTTGTATATCTTAATAAATGTAAAGATAACAAAAATTAATGTAATTTAATGCTTATAAACATTTCCATATTTAAAATAGAATTTTAAGTGAGGCAAAGCTACGTTTAGCACAATTGGAATTGAGTGATCTACTACACTACCTACCACATAAATAGAAAGTCGTGAAGTGTGAAGTCGTTGAACTTCGCTTGGTGAGTGAGGTTACTTACCCAAAAACTATGTACAAACTTTCTCTCGTAGTATTAACGTAGCCGCTACGAAAATCTAGCACTTTTTCGTGGCATACTACGGTGCATACATCCTTAAATATAGTATGATAAAACTTGTTTATTTCTTTGTAATTATAATACCATAATTTTTCTACACTTACGCGTAAAACAGATTTATGATTAGCGCGCTATCCTATTTCTAAGACTTAAAGCAACTGAGTAGGATACTCTTTTATATAATGCTTCTTAACTGGACGGTTGCCCGGAAGACTTTTTTTTGCGTTAAGGCCGCAGTGTACTTTTTTATATGTTTTAAATTGTTTCTTGTCGTGAAATTTTACAGTAAAGCATAATCTACCTTTTTAAAACAGTAAAAATCGTTCAAAGTAGTGGCAGTTTGCAGGTTTTTAGTTAGCTTCGAACTACGAGGGTTCGTCAGATTCATATTATCATAAAATGACTTCATTCATCAGGATTTGGCGCCCCAGTACCACAAACAATTTGGGGAAGAACATCTGCGTTAATTTACGCAATACTAGCTGTTCCAACACAAATTTATCTCAGTAAGTGTGCGAAGTGTTTTATCTATTTACCACATAACGTTCACGTACACATCATCAATCAATCATTTAATTCCGGTAGATACTATTAATATGATTATTGTTAATCTGAACATTATATTCACAGCGAACTTTACACAATAACCTCAGAAATGTATATATATAACTTCATAAATTCGAGGTACTGTTATTTTGGTTTTGTCAATTTTATGTTTATATTTTTACTTCTCTTTTTCTGTTTTCATTCCTCTTGTGTTACGATGTAGTTCATGTGTGTCTATTCCCTTTTCTTTTCTACATAGGAGTACATGCACATTGCATGATGACTTACCATGTTTCAATATTTTCAGTGGTGAATGCGAGCACTTGCGTAGTTGCAAGCGCGGAGAAGTACATAGAACAAGCGAAGAGTCGTCTACTGGGAAACGATATGTTACACCTGTTGCAGAGAAGAGGTAATTAAATTTTTAGGGTTCCGTAGCCAAATGGCAAAAAAGGAACCCTTATAGATCTGTCAAGTCTGTCTATCTGTCTGTCCGTGTGTATGTCACACCTTTTTTCTCCGAAACTATAAACACTATACTATTCAAACTTTGTAAGTATATGTATTCTGTGAACCGTTATATTATACATTGAACTGAACTAAACAATTTTTTTTTATTGTCCCCATATGTGGGGTATTAATGTGTAGAGCTTGAAAATAAAAATGAGGTTTCCATATATTTTTTTTATAAATTGATTAGTTTGCGCGAAAGACACTTCCAAAGTTGAAAAAATGTGTCCTGTTAGCTACGACTGCAGAGGATAGTAACCTTCAGGCTAAGTGTGTAGTACATTCATCGGACCATTGGACCGGAATGTCGTCCGACCCGATCACTGGGAGCTTTACGCCTCCATTCACAGAATGGCTGCGGTAAATATATTTTACGTTTTGCACTGCTGTTTGCTTGCCTAGCGCGTTAAGGCCAAGTTGTGAGCAGTAAAGCTTTATTATATGCACTACATGGCGTTGCTAACTTATGGCAGTTCAGGTAAGCGACCTGACGGTCCAGCGGTTCTTTATTGTAACATAAAGAATGAGTTCACCGCTGGGCGGAGATATTCCTCGTTTCGCCGTATATCCCGAACCTACTTTCCTATGTATATTCGTAAGGTTATCTGCTTGGGAACTTTAACCTCACCTATTTCTCCCATTAAAACAGTTAAACTTTTAACATAGCTGTGTATGCAGACTGAAGAGTTAGTTAGGCAGTAAAGTAAGATATGGTAAGTCAGTAAGAATACTGTGACTTAGAAATTACATTGCAAGTAAGCAACTGCATTGTGCCTTTTAGGATCAATAACATATTGTACCTATAGGTATAGGTGTATGCAGACTAAAGAGTTAGTTAGGCAGTAAATAGTAAGATATGGTAAGTCAGTAAGAATACTGTGACTTAGAAACATTACATTGCAAGTAAGCAACTGCATTGTGCCTTTTAGGATCAATAACATATTGTAGGCGACAGTCTCCACTTTTCTCACCAGACCCAGCAGCAATCTTTCGCAAGTGGCTGGCGACTTCAATCATCTAACAAAAGGCAGTGGCGGATTTACCAATAGGCTAAGTAGGCTGGAGCCTAGGGCGGCAGATTAAAAGGGGCGGCAAATTTGAAACAAGTTTTTTTAATCTTACGAAAAAAAAATCCAGACGCAATAAAAATTCTATTCTGTCTGGCGCCTTAAGACGTTATTAGCGGTCAAAGGGCTAAGTCAAGAATACTCTTAGGTATAAGCTATGTCACGGTAAAAATATATGTTAATATTACTGTGGCTATGTTAACTAAACTAACGCATTAGTTTTCAAAAGTCAGTAGGGGCGGCAAAAATTGAATAGCCCACTTGCGGCAAATTTGTAAATCCGCCACTGCCAAAAGGTAGAAAGCGCGAATGCATCCATCCATCACTTGATACGTCGCACATACGTGACCAGCCTACTACCACAGATAATTTAATATAAACTATACTACTACTAATTTCACTGTAGAAACTCAATTTTGCAGAGAGTGTAAGAGTGTTTATAGTGAGTGCGAAAAAACTTTGAAAGCCGTTCAGTTTATATCTGCGAGTTGAATGAAATTTAGAATTTACAAAGCATTAAAAGCACATAAACTAAAACATATACTGAACACGGGTGTTTGTTTTTCATCTCAAACAAAATTTACCGGTTGTAATAACCACTAAACAAGCGTGTGTACACCCACACTAAGTCCACAAACATGAAAAATAATTTAAAAAGTCTTTCTGCGCTCGTTTTATGCTTCCCTTAACACAGACACGGAGTAGGGGTGGAAATTGTTATCATTAATATTGTTTTTAATTTTATTGAAATCATTAAACACTGTACATTTAATCAATAATAAACGGGTTAAACAAGAACCCGTTAATGAATAATCGAAAATGCACCAAATTAATATATTTTGTTGTCTTAAATGTATGTATTTTGAAAATACCAAAGATATTTTTACTACGACCCAATCTGCCAATGGCTATGCTGTGTGGGAAGGTCTTGTCCCTGCAGTGGAACGTTGACAATGATGATGATACATACATAATAACATACTAAACGTTGTATATATGTGGTACATACAAAAATAAATTACATACTAAAACTACCGGGTATAAGCGACCTAACATATATTGTCTCTGGTAGCGGACTCAGTGCGGCATTGGTGGAGAATAATTAGTGTGTGATCAGAAGTCGGTCTCAAACAATGCCACTCTGTCATGATCAGGCGTATTACTTACCATAAGGTGAGCTTCCTCAACGACTTTAACATAAAAAAAAATACATAAGCTTAGGCAAACCTACATATCAGATGTAAAGTACCTGAATGAGTCCCAGTCCGTATATTTGCAGGGGCCCAGATTAAACAAGGCATTTACTAATTAAATGTGATATAGCGCGGTCACTGTGGTGCCGGTTGGCACGGCAGCCGTGCTCTTAACGCGTTTCATTTGTAAAAAGACATTATTTAACAACATAAAAGCGGTCCTTGTAAAATATTTTATATTGTGCTCAATGTAGAGTCATTTCAATGTATATATATGCTTTAGCAGTGGCGTGCACAGAGATTATGAGTAAGGTATGCAAAGTGAGTGAAACTAATCGTGAAAACAATATATAGTTCACATTCTTGTTAAATTGAGTGCTGTTGATGACAGCAGATCGCCTATAGTTTTAAATCTGAAGAGGATATTTGGGCGAATAAGTGGGAATCATTTAATATGTTAGCGATTTTCCGGGTTATCTGGACGCACAGGGTATGCACTGCTTATTTGCGAATATGGAGTGGACGCCACTGTGCTTTAGTTATTAATCGATATATTCGTTCACAGATAAGGCGTTTTCGTGAACTACTTAATTTGCTTTTTTCTGTCAGTATGAGATCGGAATAAGCAGTTTCCGTAAACGATGGGTAGATAATTTAATTAATTTTATTCAAAGAGCATTCCTGCATTGTTGTTGTTTTGTTTACTATTCGCTGTTAGCCGCGGATGACCATCACAGCTTCATCGCAAGACGAACTATGTGTATAATCTATGCGTATGGTTTCTTTAACATTAATGTTAACTACAAATGATGATTACGATCAAAAGTTTGGTATCGTATCGTTTTATTATCCAAAATTAACAGACACAAAAGTTTTCTTTCATTGCAAATGCCAGAACACAGTTTGCAGATTAACTGCATTGCTGGCTGCATTAACGCATGATCGGATCACACAATTATTCACCATGCATTTGTTAATGAAATGCATATAATTTTCTCATTGTTTGTGTATGTTCGAGCAACAACTCGATTGTCGGCAGAAACAATTTTAATAATGGCTTGCAAACAGACATGTTCAATGACGATTATTTTGATTGCTAAGGAGAGCGTCGGCGGCTCAATGGTGTGGACTGTTGCCCTCCTACCAGAAGGTCTGAGGTTCAAATTCGCCACGTACCAATGTCTTTTCGAATTTTCAATAAATATATGTACGTTATCCGACGCTCTTACGGTGAAGGAAAACATCGTTAGGAAACCTGCGCACGCCTGCGAAGAGTTTTCCAAGGTTGTGCGTGAAGTCGTCCAACCCGCACTTGGCCCGCGTGGACGACTAAGGCCTAATCACCTATACGGCGAGGCTCGTGCCCCTCGGTGGGCATTTAATGAGCTGATGATGATGATTGTCTAAGGGTAACGCGGTGTTACCTTAGGCAATATGGCTAGTATGAACGAGACGATTCGAGGCGAGAGCGCATAAGAGGCGCGCCGCTTTGTTTTTTTTAAATGTTATAAGTGTACAGGCGGTCTGGACGCTCACCTGGTAGTAAATACGCCTAACCATAAGCGGCATTCAAGGAGACTAACAACTGATATACAGTTATTAACCTCCATCAATGCCACTGCGCCCGTCACCCGAGACAACAGATATTAGGTCTCTTATACCCGGTAATTTCACTAGCTACAGTGTCCTCATCCCGAAACACAAAAGTGCATAACACTCCTGTTTCACGGGATGATATCTGGCACTGCGGTGGTACATACCTACTCAGTGTCGAGTCCACTACCTAGTAAACCTTCGATTTCCTTAAAACTACTTCAAGTATCCTATTAAATTTTCTATTGTCTGGAGTCCAGGCGGTGAAAGTGTCTGTTAAGCTGGTAACTTACTCCGCCAAACAATAGAATTTTCGACTAAACATTCAAGCTGTTATAAATGTGAAAGTGTACGTGATTCTATTATTGTCCATCTTACAAATCGACGGTTGGGCGTGTATTTGTTTTGTGGAGATAATTAATGTTATTTAAAGGAGCAGATACAACTTTTTGTATCATTCATTTTATTCAATTTCATTCATTCATTAAAAATAACTTCTTGACGATTCAAAAGTGTCATGTAATGATTTATTTGAATAAAACATTTTTGAGTTTGAGTTTGTATCTTTTTAGCAACTAAGCTTATATTCACCCTGTGAGAAAGTGGATACTGTCTTTATAACACAAGTGACAATAGTAGATAACAGTATAATTGCTACCATTATACAATATTTCACCCTTTCAGTCCAGGCATCAGCTATTGCCAGGTAGGTACTCAAAAAATGTCTGTGTAGAGGTGACATTGATAATAATAAATAATAATAAATAATATCCACTGACATTCACACAGCGCCATCTAGCCCCAAGTTAAGCGTGAAGCCTGTATTATGGGTACTAAGCAACGGATAAACATACTTATATATATATTTTTTGTAAATACATATATATTATACATATAAGACCATTACACACAGACATTGTTCATGTTCATGGACGCAAATGTTTGTACTGCCCGGGGATCGAACCTGGAACCCTTGGTGTTGCAGCTGACCTCCCAACCGCAACACCAAATGGGTCGTCATCTTATACTCGAACACCTAGATAAATTATAATGTCAAGGTATATTGTAGCTAAATATATATCTTAATACCTTCAAGAGTATTAACTCAAGACACGTGTATTGTAAGCAAATAGACTATCATAATGTCACTAAGTGATGTGATATTATTAGGTGCTAATGATTACCTTAGGCAGTGGGCGTAGGGACGTATAAGCGTATTATATTTTAACGCTAAGCTACGTTAACTTATTTAATCCAATTTGAAAATCATGCCATGATAAATGATTATAATATGAGGTAATTGAGGCATAAAGAATACATTTTTTTTTGTCAAACAGAAGGCAAACGAGCATACGGTTCACCTGATGGCAAGTGACACCGCCGCCCATGAACATTTGCAAGTTTTTTTCCGTTATAGGTACAAAGTTTATTATTACATGATTGCTGTTGTGAAGATATGAAATAGTACTTATTTCATTTTATGATATATATAGCTCCTATCTCACATAGGCATGTGCCTTTCAGTGGAATATTGTATTATAGTCTGGTTTATTAAATAATATTAGTCATGTATAAAACATACCGACAGAGTCTCACTTGTAACAAAAGTGTGTCAGTATTCGGCCAGTTTTTGTATGGAAAACCATAGATTTATTATTAGCGCGCTACGCGGAAAACCCCAGAGCATTAGGACATTGAGCGCACAGCTGTCAACAGAGCGCTAGATTTAAAAGAGTATGGCTTGTGTTGTGGAATGGTGCAACAACCGCAGTGAACAAAAGGGAAAATATCCAGATACAAACAATATTGGTCAATATGACACATTTTATGTATTAATACCAGTCCGTGTATTAATTATACGACCCTGATATTAGTATATCAAATTTTATGGCGACATTGTGATTAAATTTTCTTTTTTACTACACCCTACGATCTTCATTACTTTCATAACATTATAGGAAACGGGACAGAGTAGGACTAAGTACACGAATCCATACTAATATTATAAATGTGAAAGTAACTCTGTCTCTCTGTCTGTCTGTTTGTTACGCTTTCACGCCTAAACGGCTGAACGGATTTTATTGAAACTTGGTATGTTGATAAATGGTAACCTAGAATAGGTTTTAGGCTACTTTTTGCCTCATTTTAACCCCTACCTTGCCTACCTACGAATATACCCACCAAACTGCATTAAGCCCATTAGATGGGTTAGAACCCAATGTCTCCGTAGCTACGAGTATATGTAAGAAGTCATGAACCTTGCAAGGAAACGTTATTATAGGCTGGTACGTTTAACCTACCTACTTCTGAATTCTGCAAAGAAGCAGCGGTAAAAAAGTTAGTGTTATCTTTATAGACGCCCTTTGTAGAACCCTTTGCACAGTTTTCGATACAGCTAATAAAATGTTGGGACAAACAACTTTACGACTTCAGCCGAGTCTTTTATCGTTTATAGCCTATCAATTATTATCTCCAACTGCTGTTTAACACAATATATGAACAAGTTAGGTATTTGGGTATAATTAAAGGGCAACGTTAGTTAATAAGCGGACAATCGGATAGTAAGTGTACAGTTACTGAAAAGAGTGAGATTTCATAAAATAAAAAAAGCGCTTCCGTGGTCTCGACCTGTTGAGAAAGAAGGACTCAAAGGAAACACAACAGTGAAGCTTTTTTAAAAACAATGGTAACAATAACCTTCTAACCATCCCGGAAGATAATAGCATAGTCAGTATTCCAAAATAAATAGATCTTAATATGTTTTCCTAATGCGTCATCAAATTGTAATTGTATGGATCGCATAAGACAGTTGTAATCATTTATTCAATTAGTACTAACAGAAAGAACATGCTCCGCATGTTGACGAAATATTGCGAACCCACGATATAATAGAGCATATTAAAGAGGATTATGAATAATAGCTATATCAACAATAAAGAACAAATACTTCATCAATAAACCCCTCGGAGCATAAACCCCCATTCGAACGTGTAAAATATGCACAAACAAAAGACAGTCACATTTTAAATAACATTATTGGCATATTTTTCGTATGACATTACCGTACGAGTATATCATTTTTTAGTTATACTCAAGATACAGAATTGTTTTTAAACAACTAATTTTATCATTGCATTGTCTTGTCACTCTAGAGCTGTTGAAATTATTCCAACCCATACATAGTATTCTTTAAACCATTAACCGTCACTTTCAGCTTATTTTAATTAATTAAAAGTGCACTATTGTGTTTTCAGAAAGTCCAAACTGCAGCAGAAACTCGGAACTCATTAAAGGTGCCGGGGGAGCTACAAAATTGCGTTGGAAAATAGTGGCAAGTAAACAATTTGATAAAAGCAACAGCTTTGTAACTAGTAATTTGTTTTCCTCCTTCGTACCTACGTAATTGTCTTTACACTTTTGCAAAGAAATTGGGTGAGATAAGTGTTTCTTAAAAATGTTAATTATGCTCGTTACTGCGCATTGTAAGGAAACTTTCGGCATCTACTAATTAAAGAACGTGGCTTTACCTTTCATTTAGGCAGTGTTGGATAATTTTTTAAACTCGCAATTATTTAATAGCCTGAACCTAGCTGATAATATATTATACCGAAAAATAAATTCGGCGAACTTACAAACTATTAGATAGTTTAAAGCGAACGCATAAAGTAATGCGACTGTTTTTAGTATTGATATAATATCTCATTAATATTTTTCAAAAAAAAATTTTTACCTACCTGTAACCATCCTACAACTCTTGTTAATTTTTCAGATTCGGTATATAGCGAAGATATATATTTAGTGTTAGACGTTAAAGAAACGACCAACGCTACCCATCCCTAATTAATTGAAGAGTGATATCAAGTCATTAAAGTCAAGAGAGATACTCTTGACTTTAGCATTGAACGCAGGAAACAGTCATATTGTAACACTAAGATTTAATCTAATCTATCAATAAATGTTGTTTAAACTTAAAGAATCATTTAATAGTAGGTACCTACCCTTTACGGGAAAAGAAGCGTAGGCCGAACCAAAACTAGATGGACTGACGACCTGGTTAAATCATTAGGGAAGCCTTTGTTCAGCAGCTAGCAGTTTTGCTAGGTGGTAGACTCGGTACCGAGTCGTCCAAGTAGGTACCACTGCAGTGCCAGATATCATCCCATGAAATATAATGTTATGCACGTGTTTCGGGTGACGGGCCCGGTAAACTAAACCCGGTAATTTTACTAGCCACAGTCTAGTAAAATTACCGGGTTTATTAAACCTATCTGTTAAGTTATCTCGGATTACGGGCGCAGAGCAGCATTGATGGAGAATAATAACTGTCTATCTATCAACAATTAGTCTCCTTGAATGCCGTTCACGAGATTCTAAGACCAGCGAAAAGTAGCTGGACACGTTCGAAGCTGGCTGGTTCTCGATTGATTACAATAAGGTTTTGTATCGTCACAAATTCTGATATTTATATAAGGGTGTTTAGCCGTCAGATAAAATGCCCTATTGACCTATAAAAATGTAAGCTAATTTGAAGATTTTTCTAGACATCCTAAGCTACATTTTGTAATGAATGAATATTTGTATTATAGATGGGTAACCTCTTATTTCCAGGGTCTAGCAAGCCTGGTATACACAGGGCGGTGCGTTCCATTGGCTACGTGTTTGTACTACGCGGGTGGTGCTGTAATATTTGGCGTAATGCGCGGCCGCACGCCCCTAGAGTCAGCCATGTTTCCACTCGAGTTCACTACTACCGGCGGCTTGGAACATGTTTGTATTTTTGTATAAGTACCTAAATAGTCTGAATGCCTCTTACTTTGCTATTTTCCCGCCATAATTTTATTTTTTTAATGTTACAAAGTATACAGGTGCTCATCTGATGGTAAATGATACGACAGACCATGACAAAGTGGCACTGTACACATATGTTCACTGTTGCCCCACCCTGAGCCCAAGACTGGCTACGCTCATGGCCAGATATAATAGATTTTCTATGTCTGCTTTTCCTGCGTTTGGTTTTTATCATACTTATTTGTGTTACCCCAGGTTGAGAGTCCCGTGCGCATCCTGTACGGAGTGTACGTCGAAGGCGCAATGACATTACTCTCGTGCGCTTTGGCAGCGCTTCGAGCGCACAGTTCAGCAGCCGCCGGTCACCTTGCGCACAAATACCGACTGTTCACTGTCCATACACCGTCTTAGCAGATACCCACATACTTACTACGTTCTTTCCAACGTGAAAATTGACCTTACACACGATAAGCCTATTAACTTATTACATATTTTTGTATAATTTTCCTAAGAAATTTTCCGATGACATGGACACTTTATAGTGAAGGCTAAGTATGATCTTTTAATCATTTTAATTAACCCAATACGGTTGTAGAGTTAAGTCGAAATACTAAAACAGAGCACAATAATTATTTCACATATACAAATAAATCCACGTTATTTCAATGTAAAGTTTACCTTGTTTTACAACGCTTATTCGTATCTATCACATGCATTGTAGGTTGTGGAAAGAAATAAAAGGCGTTTTATGTAATTCATGTTGTTTTATTTTCCTACAAACTAGTCAACGGCTATGTACAGCTTTCTTTGATTATTATAGCAACCTCTTTAGAATTGAGTAAACAGAACAAATTTATTTCACATTTTCTTAGCGAACAATTCCAAAGAAAATTTTTACTATATAATTTTATATAGTTAATTTGAGTTCCGAAATCGATACATATAAAGAATAGTCTAATAGAACTAAATTGTTGAATAATCTATGTATCACAGAGTACCTACGTACCTATACGTACTGATATTAATAAAACTGATGTCACAACAGCAATTGCAATTAAAATAAAAAGGACCCAAAATAAAATAACTAAATAAGAAATATTGGCGCATAAACAGGGGAGCCTAGGAAAATAGAAGACCTAATTAATGTGGAATTTATTAACATCCAAGTAAGTTTTAACAGTCTAGGAGCACATTCATAGAACATGTAATAAAATTTACCAGTCAACTCAATTGTAAAATATATCAAACGTGATATTTATCAAATATTTTGTATGACCATTTTTCTTGTAAAATTTGAAAACAGCATATGAATTTATTATACCAATAATGAATCCCGCCCGTAAACAAAACTGATTCGATTACACTACAGTTCAGAGGTATCAACTTTGGTTTATTTATCAGTTTTTTTGTTCAAACCACGGAAAAGAAAATACTTGTACTTTCCCCACAAACGCTTCAGACTGTATACAAAGAACCATAAATCAAATAACCTATCCTTTGTTCCTCTTGGGCTCCTTAAGGAGATCGTCCTCGGGTCTCTCTGGATCGGGACTGCTCGATGTGCCATCAATGGGCTTCTTGTCTTTGAGCGCTTCCTTCACTGCATCCACTAGATCCTGGGGCTCCGATACGGATATTTTCTTACCTGTAAATGTTTTGAAATCTACCTTGAATACAGTACTACATCGTCTGTGTGACTGCTTCTTCATGATCATCCTTGTTTATTGTACTTTTAATAGTATCACAATGCTATGAAAAGTACAATAAATTGTATTGATAAAAAAATCAAGAATGCCTTCTATTAAACAAATAACTACAACTAGATTTACTTTAATAGAGTAGGAGATTAGGATTAGGCAAATTAGGTTTTTATTTTTTTAAACTATAAATATATATATATATGTATGTATAACTTTCTTTTCATGTGATTATTATAAAATGTCTAATGTTTTCAATAGTTTTTTTTTATTTGTAAATTAACTATAATATCATAAAACTCATTTTTACTTATAAAACTACATTTTTATGAATGAAATTTATAAAATGTCCACTGACATTTTATAATGTACTTGAAAATTACTTTACTGCATTAAAAGCCGACTATAAAATCAACTTCAAAAAAGAACTTACTATATGAAATGATTCACTCTTTAAATTGTGTCACCTATAAAACCACAAATGAATATTTTAACTTATATTCGTTTTGTTTTGTTATCAAGGACTATAGCATGATGGATTTAAAGGGACTCCAAAAGGGATGCAAATGAAACACATTTTCTTTTTTAAATTTCGTATATTCATTAATTTATGTATTTACAATTTTAAAGACTTAAATATGTCCATCATACTATATCCCTTGCCAATTCAATCAGTCATCTCTTTCATAAAATTACCACCCGTTTGTGTCCATTTATTAACAATTAGTCTCATAAATAAAATGACGATTATTAATTTTAAGTGTTTTTATGTTACTAATGTATACTAATTAGATTAATCGGATGTATATGCAATGCAACTGTCTATTTTATTAAATGTTGTTTTCCTCATAACAAAGATATATTTAATTGTATGATTTTTACATTAATTCCCTAACTTGAGTGTTAATTATAGTTGTCGTAACTATAGGAAATAATATGAATAAATAATACATTTAGTTGGAATAAGTACATACTTGTAGATCATTCAACAAAATCTAATGAAGTGTAAATTTGTAAGTAACATACTAAAGAGACTTTAGTACAAAGAGGAGTATGATTACAATCATAGCAACAAATAACAATAAATAATCATTTAAAATTGACCCCTAGAATTTAACAGCCATATTTTTATCATTCAGAATTGTATGATGCTTAAACATCAGTTAGGTACTTATGTTTAAGCATCATATAATTCTGGATTATTTTTCCTTTGCTTCTGCAAGGACTTTTCATAGCCAAGTGGTTTGTCGGGTTCCCTAGCCTCCATATTATCTTCCCACTCCGTTAACTTCTTATTAATATTATATCTATCCAAAGGATCACTCATTAAAGTCAACAAACAAAAAAATATCGAAAGTACGAATCCCAACACGAAAGCCTGTTTATTATCCCTAAACGTGTCGGCTAAATTTTCTAGAAACGTCCACCCTTTCGTTTTGTCCCGCTCTGTGTCCTCGCTATCTCTGTTCAGTCGGTGTATGTTTTCATTATCACCAGATTTGTCTGTACTACCGCTATTTTTTGTATTGTCTGCAAAATAAATTGTGTATTTATCTGCGAGTCGCGAATTCTACAGTGGTAACTTTCCTGTAGCAAGTCCATTCATTATTAACATTCTCGTCTATCGAGTATTCGTTATATTAATATCAAAAACTGACCATATACATACATGTCACTTGTCTAAACAACACTATCATTGCAATCACATAAGCTCCTAATATAGGCACATAATTCATGAACATTGGATGTCCCAATAGTTTTTTTATGAACCGTTAATCGTTGCAGTTGAATATAACAAACAGACACTTTGGATTTTCTATTGTGCCTGAGTTTCCAGAGGTTAAATAGTTAATAAAGTTTCGAGCTATAACTTGAAAAAAAAATGAATAATTTTAATTTTGTTATATTGATTATGATTTTTCAGTATGTTCATGAACTATGGTAATAACTCATAATATTTGATATTTCATGTTTTCTTACCGTCTCTATCGTACGAGACGCCGAGAATTTGACCTGGTGTGTCTTCCTCCAATTCAGCATAAGCGTAAATCAGGGCTTTTTGTTTTTTGCTTAGTGACTTTGGTACCTGTAAAAATACATTATATTTTTATATTATGGGCTCATAGGGATAAAAAGAGCCTTAAAAGCTAACCATCAACTTCTCATGTTGTTATCTTATCATGTTGCATTCTGCCTAACAGTGAATAAGATTCTCGTGGTACCCCAACTAGACTGGACTAGCCCAGCGGATTCCGGTCCAAAACCTCAAAATAATAAAAAGACCCCCTATATTACTGGATAATACCCATAACATTCTTAGTAAATGATGTTATTGCACCAGTGGTAAGAAATTTCATCCTCCACAAGCTTTATTAATTAAACACCTCCCATGCTAATGGTAGGTACATCCTGCTACAAATGAAGGTAGCTTTGGAGACCTGATTATACTGATCAAAGTTAATATCGATGATTGTAAGTTAATGGTAAACAAACATTCAACTGTTATTAAAATAGGTTATTGGTTTTCTTTGTATTGTCAATTTTGACCCTTTATTTTGGGATAGTTTTAAATAATGAACATAATCAACTAGTATTTAAGGTATATCGGCAAGTGTATGCATTCTTAATAATAAAATGTTTCAACAAACCTGTATCTTGATGTGGACATAGTGATCTCCATATCCATGTTGGCTGACCCGTTTCATGCCCTTGCGCGACAGGCGTATTGTGCTATGGGATGACGTACCAGGTACTATCTGTATACAATCATATCACAAAAAAACATTATTAAAAAAGAATAGTGTGCAACTTTTTAAAGTTGCCATTTGAATTGAAAATTAATTAAGTACAAAAATATTATGAAAACATGTTTTCAAACTTGTTTCTCGTCAACACTGCTCTGCGCCATCACCCGAGATAACAGATGTTAGGTCTTTCATACCCGATATTTTTTCTAGAACAGAAATGCAAGTCTCCTATTTCACGGGACGATAACTGGCACTGCAGTGGCACCTATCTAGACGACTCAGTACCTAGTCTACCATCATCAACATCAAACTTCAATCAGCAAGTTGGTTTGCCACAGGGCGGGACAGAATTAGTGCATGGAAGCGATGGCCAATATGGTGGAGAATCTCTCAAGTGGCGTCCACATAACTGGTAAAGTGGACAACAAGAAAGGCCTTCTCGTGAAGGTGGGGGGAGCAGATAATGTTGACTGCTGCATTACGAGGCTTTCGTTCAGAAGTGGACATATAAGGCTGTAATGAAGCATCGTTCAGCAGAACAAGGTACCTCAATTACTGTCATGGCCAATCCCTTACTGTCCAACATCCATCAACCTTCAAGACAGCAAACTATCCAAAAATTATTACATTTCTTCAAAGTAGTATATACATAAAATTGTCTAATATTTTATGACTGGATATGAAATGGAAAATAACACTAACATTTTAACTTCAAGAACCCTAAATCAGAACGTAATATTACCAACCTGAAGTGTATGGTCTTCATATAAACCTTGTATTCGAACAGTACCGCCCAGAAGAGCCTGGGAGACAGAAATCTGCAAAAAAAAGTTACAATGTAAAAAGAGGTTCTTAATCCTATTCTTGGAACGTAAGAAAGAAAATGAGATCACGAAAACTAACTCTTATTAATTTAAGGACAACCAACATTACAAATGTTGATATCATTCACAATTTTTCACTTATAAGTAACATAACAAATCGCTGTTATACTTAAAGGCTGCCACGACATGCACTAATATAAATGCCTTTTGATAAACTTCTTAAAATTTTAACATTTTTTTTTCTTGGTGAACCCGCAATCAGTCATCGACTATAGGCGGATGTGTTGTGTGACTGTCGTGGGGTACGTATCTTCCAGCGAAGATAACAACCATACTATTGTCCATAGGCCTAGAGTCTATCGAAACCGCTCTCACTGGGGTTGAGGATACTTTTTCGCTTTAGGCGCTTTGTGTTGTTCTGGTTGACCAGATCAGTTGCTAGCATATTGGGGTGTATTGAAAGTCGTGTTTTGTATTTTTCAGAGCTAAAGCGTATTCCGTCCTTTACTGTGTTGATTTAAATTCCTCGTGTATCTCAGCGTTCTTAATAAACCATGGCACTCTTGCCACTGTTCTCAATATGGAATTTTGGAGCCGCTGTAGAATGCGTATGTTGCGCGTGCATAGTATGTTGCTGTCACTAGCACTACCCCAAAGCTGTATCCCATATGTCCATACTGGTTTCAGGATGGTCTTATAAATGAGTAGCTTATTGTCGATCGCGAGCCTCGGGTTTCTACCTAGCATCCAGTATAGGTTTCTATATCTTATATTGATTTCCTCTCTTTTAGTTTTTATGTGATGTCTCCAGATAAGTCGTCGATCCAGGTGCATTCCCAGATACTTGACAAATTTTAACAATTAAAATATAAAATGAAATTAACCACCTTAATGGTTTTATTGTAGTTTCATAAGACTACTATAATGGCACTCAGGTGAAATAGGTTCATGTGCCCTCATTTACAAGACTAGGTATAACATTATACAGACATTTTCCCTAATACATTCTTATAGTAAAATCTAAATAAATATAACTCAAAGGTGACTGAGTGACATAGTGATCTATGAACTTACAGCCCACACCACTGGATGGATTGGGCTGAAATTTCTCATGTAGGCAGATGTTATAACGAAGGCATACACTAAGAAAGGATTTTGATTCATTCTGCCTCCAAGAGGATAAAATAGAGAATGAAACTTTGTATGAAACTGTATCAATTTTGAACCGATCACTTTGCATGTATAAAGCTTCTATAATGTCCCCCTCCCCCTAAGGAAGGATTTTGATAAAATGCGCCCCAAAGGGGATAAAATAGGACTACTAAAATAGGACCCCTATAGGAAACTATACCTTATTAATAAATAATAACACTGTAACGCGAGCGAAACAGTGGGCAAAAGCTAGAACTTTATACTAGCTTATATAAAAGTGTACTTACAGAGCAATCAGTATGAACATCGGGGCCATCCCTCTTGAAATAAGTTGACTTCTCAACTTTAAACGTGATAAATATCTCATTGTTTCCAACAGACATGCGCACAGTCTGACCATCCTCCACGCCGGCTGGGACAGGGACAGTAACTTTTTTACGTTGAACCTTAAATAAAAAATAAATACTTGAGAAAGTTAATTATTTTTCATCTTTATCAGCTTAAAATGTCCCTCTGAAGATGACAAGGCTTCCCGCACAGCATTGGACTGTCGCTCACCACAAGTGGCCAATGCATATTGATTGATATAAATATTGTATTTGGGACAACTAAGGATGCCCTCCAAAGCACGGAATCATCTTTCTTTTCAAACACTCAGGTATTTCAGCCTGCAATGTACTAAGGACACTGAAAAAAAAGTACTTCCCCCGCATATGTTACAAGTACTCAAGCTGACAATATCATAATTTCTTCAATGTACAACAATAAATTAGCATAATACTTACAGATTGACCTTTGCCTTCACATTCAACACATGGGAACTTGATGAGCATCCTAGTACCATGACAATGTCTGCAGGTAGACCTCATCACAAATGGACCTGAAACCATTATCATAATACAATAATTTATTATAAAAATATTATATATCAGCCACAGTATGCTTAAATGTATTATATCATAAATCAAATCATTTATTTGCATAATGAGGGTGTTTCTGACATAGGTGTTAATTACATATATAGTAAGTTCCACCATATAAACATGCAAATTTGACTAAAATAAAGATAGTATAGAGCGTCGGTGGCTCAATGGTGTGGACTGTCGCCTTGTACGTTACGTTATGGCCCGTGTGGACGACTATGGCCTAAACACCCTATTCGGGTAGGCTCGTGCCCCTTGGTGGGGACGTTTAATGAGCTGATGATGCATAACTTTCGATTAATTCTAAGCCATGAAAATATAGCCCAATTATTAGATTAAAAGAGGGAGAGAGCAGTAGATGTTACTTTAATTTTAGATATATTGCCATATACTCTTACCAAGCTGAAATGAACCACTCTCTACAGTGTTTTCAGTGTTGGAAATTTAAAACTTTATATATTTAGTAAAGTTTGGGGCTCAGTAACATTTCTACAAATAAAATTTCCCAGACCTCATCAACATTAAATAATTCACTGATAGTAGCACCAATCTATGTAAATTAAATAAGTGCATCATGACTACACTTACCCCTTGAAAATGTTTCCATGCCAGTGCCACTACAATAAGTACACTTTATCGCCTTGGTACCAGGCTCACAGCGGGAGCCCTGACACTTGGGACATGTGTCTATAACATTCACATTTATATCTTTGTTCACACCACGGGCTGCTTCAGTGAATCGAAGATTTACAATCACCTAAAAAATTATTGGTAATTTTTATAGATATGCTAAGAAATTATAGAATTTCACCAAATTTTTATTTGGAATAAATTTTGTCTAATAGAAATTGAGTCCACTGTTAACATAGGTCTCACCCAATTTTGACCAGACATGATGAAAGACTAGTATTTTGGCTTAGCTTAGAATAATAAGGACTTAAGTGCTCTCCATTTTCACCAACAATTTTAAATTTGTGTTAACAAACCTCTTGAGCAGCTCCGAATCCAAACTGACTCTCAGCAAAGTCATTGAAAGCTTCACTCTTAAAGCCAGCATCACCAAATATCTTCCTAAACAATTCTTCTGGATCAATAGTGGACTTGTACTGCCATTGGTGTGTGAACCCATCAGATCCAGTGGGACCTCCTCCCATGCCCATTTGTTCTGATGTTGTGCCATAAGCATCATATTGCTTTCGTTTGTTTTCATCTGAAAGGATCTGTTGAAAAAATTTTTACAATTGAATAAACATTTCTAGTACGTCAAAATATGTTCTTTTTTTTATTTTAGATCTGATGCCTCACTCTGATACATAATATAAACAGAAATGGAATCACCTCATAGGCTTCAGAAACTTCCTGAAACTTCTTTATTGCCTCTGGGTCAGATTTGTTTGCATCAGGGTGGTATTTCTTTGCAAGTTGATAGTAAGCTTTCTTGATATCTTTGGCGGATGAGTTTTTTGCTACTCCAAGCACTTTGTAATAATCAGCTCGAGCGTTTAAAGTTTGCGACGTGTGAATGTATCGAAAATTCTGAGCCGACACATCTGGAATGAATTTGAGGTTATAAAAATACAATTTGACATACACTTCATTTATACCTACAAGAATAATATGAGGTTATGAGTGATGTGATTTAAAACGCGTAATCAATGTTCTATAACACTTGAAATAAAAAATAGAGCTTATGTGATGTAATAAAAGCATGTTTAACTTACACTTAAAATTTTTACGACCCAAAACTGAACCAGAACTGGAGGCAGCTCCAAAGTAATGTTCACAATAATTGCTACACCTATGCACAAATCTACACGGAGTTTTTGATATATTACTAGAAATAACGGCAGATAAAGTTTTTGGATTTAAAAATCCTAGAATACTCCGAGTAGGAGCCATCTTGAAAGAAAGTGACATATCTGACAACACCAGTGACAGGACAGCAGCAGTGTTGCCACCTTAGTTTTAACCTGTCCTCTACCTACTGTATTCAATACTCGCGAAGTTGTACGAGGCTAAACGAATACGAGTGAAGCGAAGTTTACATCATCCGATTTTGCCTCGCTTCGGGAGACTTCCATTTGTTGTCAGTTTTTGCGACCGAGTCAAAGGGCTAAAAGTTGCACGAAGTGCGTTAACAAAGTACCTGTCAACACTACGTTGTCGCACTCGGACTACCTTGTTAGGATCTTCGCAAGTAGTGTATAGGATAGAATGAGGCTGTTGAAGAAATTAAAAAGGGCTAGATTAAAAAAGGCCATAACTTCAAGAAACAATATTCTCATACATGACTTTTGAAAAACTAACCGTTTACGCAACGTACATAGCGGAAGCTCCAAGTATGAAAATATCCCCCCCGATTTTGAAACATTCTTCTTTGCTGTTCCGCTTCTATTGCTTGTAGCGTGATGATAATATTATATAGCCTATAGCCTTCCTCGATTATTAAGCTATCTCATACTGAAAGAATTTTTCAAATCGAACCACTAGTTCCTGAGATTAACGAGTTCAAACAAACAAACAGACAAACTCTTCAGCTTTATAATATTAGTATAGATTTCTAAGAATACAGTGTTAACACATTTAAATACAATTTAATTCAGAAATTTGGCTTATTCATTCTTAATGGTGAGAAACCAGTCAAACAAATACGCTTGTATAGTAAAAAAAATACAGTAGTGGAAGTATCTCGTTTTTCTATGACACGCTATATGCTATTATAGATGCCTGCGTCCCTAGTAGGAAACGGAGGATGGGTAGTCCCAAATACGTTTACCCGGTACACGGCGGAAATAATAGATAAAATGAAATTGAAATCTTTTTTACATAAGCGTTTTAAAAACATGGGGTCAATAGTGATTATGATGAGTTCGCTAAATGTAGGGCACAACTTAAAAAAATGATAAAATATGCACATGAACAGTATCGAGACAGAGTTCAAAATCATCTGGCTAGGGAACCAAAAGCTTTTTGGAATTACATTAATTGAAAAAGGAAGAGTAGACAGTCACAGCCAATTCTAAAGAATGGGGTAGTGTTAGCGGGGGATAAGTGCGTTAGGGAATTCACGAGATATTTTCACTCGGTGTATAACTCGGAGTGCCCTCGGCTGGACGTGGGAGAGTATGGCGAGCGCGGCCGGCGCGTGCGACCTTTTTTATTTCGGGATTGTCGAGAAGTGTTAGCCGAGCCGCTTATGCACATATATAACTTGTGTTTGAAATCGGCAGTATTTCCAGAGGTGTGGAAAGTTACGAGGGTCGTACCGGTACCAAAGGGAAGGGCGTCTTCCAATGTTGAAGGTTATAGACCGGTGGCAGTCCTTTCGCCGCCGGCTAAGGTACTGAAGTCAGCAGTCCACAAGAGTTTGTATTTGCAGGTGAGTGCTCAGTTGACGGACGCGCAGCATGGCTTCCGCCCCGCGAGAAGCACGACCAGCAACCTACTTAACTATGTGTCCGACGTGGTGACCGCTGTGGACTCGGGGAACCAAGTTGATGCTGCGTACTTTGATTTTAAAAAAGCCTTCGACCTGGTCGATAATGATGTGTTGCTAAAAAAGCTAGCAAGTTTCGGCTTTACTCCACAACTACTCAACTTTTTTACTAGCTATATGCGGGATAGGCGTCAGTTTGTGGAGTACGCGGGTTGCATATCGGAGCCATATTATACTAGATCAGGCGTAAGTCAAGGCAGTAATTTGGGGCCTTTAGAGTTCATTTTGATGGTGAACGATTTACCGAGGGTAGTAAAAGAGGCGAAGTGTCTATTGTTCGCAGACGACCTTAAACTGTATCGAGAGATCGGAAATCAGGGTGACTGTGAAAAATTGCAGACTGATATTGATAATGTGGTGGCTTGGAGTGAGGAAAACAAGTTACAATTCAATACTTCTAAGTGTGTGACAATAACTTCCACTCGGGCACACAGCCCCATCCTTAACAATTACATGGTTGCGGGAGTCCCATTGACCAGGGTTAGGGAACTTAGAGATTTGGGCGTTTGCCTCACTTCAAGCCTCTCGTTTAAAGAACACATAGAGAGCACCTGTAAGAAAGCGTATCGGAATCTGGGATTCATTCTCCGCAGGGCCCATGGTTTTAGAAATATCGGGGCAGTGATAGCCCTGTATAACGCCTTAGTGAGAAGCCATCTCAAGTGCAATGCCGCCGTATGGGCACCTCATGAGAATAAGTATACACTCATGCTGGAACGGATACAAAATAAATTCATCCGTTATTCATACCTTAAACAGTACGGAGTATACCCATTTTACCCATTAAAGTATCCAACATTATTCATATTGGGTATGGTGGGATACAATGAGTTAAGAGTTAGGAGAGATATGGCTGTGGTTGTCTACATATTCCATGTGCTTAGAGGGAAGGTTAACAACCCTGAGTTGCTAGCCAAAGTATATCTCAACGTGCCACATCGGTACGCGGAGCGTTGGCGACGGCCCCGGCTGCTGGCAGAGGCGCGCGCTCGCACTGCATTGTTGCGGGAGGCGCCGCTGACTCGGGCCACACGCCTTCTCAACCGATTGGCGGATCGGGTGGACATATTTTGCTGTGCTTTGAACGAATTCACTAGGGTTGCTTTGTTCACCATTTGTTATTGTCAATGAACAAAATTTTAATATAACATGTATTATCCCATTAGGTTAAGACCTGTAATGATAGTATGTATGTGGTAATAAATAAATGTTGGATCCATTTTCGTCATACAATATTTTATAGTTTGCTGTTTGTTGCCACTTATTTAATAATCGATTTACGTGCACATAATCGATGAAATTGACAGATTGAGTATG